>CM042084.1:11991841-12168466 GCA_023512835.1 Taxillus chinensis | reverse complement strand
TCCACCGATAGGGCTAACTTCGAGTGACTGTTTACTGGGTATAATTTGTTGATGAAATATACATAAAGAGAAAAAGCTACCTCATTTTTTTCGAACAATTGGTACTCATCATCAGCAGGTCCAAATAAATTCTTATCAAGTTCTTCATCTTCCAACCCC
Organism: Taxillus chinensis; assembly: GCA_023512835.1. Taxonomy (NCBI): domain Eukaryota; kingdom Viridiplantae; phylum Streptophyta; class Magnoliopsida; order Santalales; family Loranthaceae; genus Taxillus; species Taxillus chinensis. The sequence goes on along the minus strand of CM042084.1, from coordinate 12,168,307 downwards.
CCTAAATCCACGTCCTGCACCACGTCTTCACCAAAAAAAGCGTACTGTGATGCATCGAAGAGAGTAGCACTCTCTGCAAAACAATCGAAACAAGCTGACATGAATCACATGATCATGATCGAGCCTCCTGCTGCATGCTTCACCAGTATACAAGTTTCAAAACTTTATTTTATTTTTTCCAAAATACAAAACAAACACCCAAACCCATGATTCAGAAACACGTTTTAAGAACTAGAAACGAACATAACTACAATAAATCGATACGGTCGGCCAATAAAAATCAACAGCAACTAAAAACGAAGTCCTGGAATTTTAAATATATATATATATTAAAAGGTGAGGAAACAAAAGGGGGGAAATAAGGGTCTTGTCCACACTCGGACCTTGTTCCATTCGAATCGAGAACAGGTTCCAGGACAAGGATTCCAAGTAAATAAACTTAAACCCAGCTCAGGGAAAAAAATAACAAAATCACCAGACATCTCGAGAAACGCAGATCCAACCGTGAAGGGAGAATTGAGCAAATACAAGGCGATAAGCGATTGGGGGAGGACGCGGGTTCAAGTAGAGTGAGTGACTGACTGACTGACTGACTGACTGACCTGAGGAGCTCTCCGGCAAGTCCCGGAGATCGGTAGTGCCATCGGATCTCTCCATGGCGCGGAGATATATATATACAGGGGGCTCAACAGCGCAGCTGGGTATGAGGGGATCAAAAAAACCCTAAATTTGAGAACCAGCGAGGCGAAGAAGAAGCGAGAACCACCATGAAAATGGAGAGAGGGAGAGATAGATTAGGGTTTGGGAAAGGAGGGAGAGCGAGACCCCCTCAGAGAGAGAGAGAGACAGAGGGAGGTGATGACTTTGTTTCTTCTATGTTTCTTGCGCAGTACATGTCTACGGAAAGAGAGAGGGGGAGGGTCGGTGGCGGAGACTCGAGGGAGGACAGGTGGGGAGGTTTAATTGGGTGGGGTGGGAGTGGCTGTCTGCCGCCCGATTTTAGAGAGCGGAACACGTGGCGAATGTCCCACCATATTAATGTTAGTTAATGCAATTGATCGTTTTTTATTTTATTTGTTTAGCTCTCGTTTGGTATGCCGGAGCTCGGATTTGATGTTCATTCTGGTTTAACCATCCATTATCGCGGTGTTTTAATAATTTTAGTATTACCATAATATTTTTTAAATTAAATAATCATATATATAGTATATATTATTATAAAATTTTATGGTGATTTAATGATTAATTTTTATATAAATTAAATTAAAATTAAAATTAATTTTTATTTATTTATTTTTTGTTTAATTTAATTAGTATAAAAGTTAATTATTAGATCACATAAAATTTTACAGATATGATCTACACTATATGATTATTCAATTTAATAGTTGATTTTTAAAACAAATATCAATAGAGTGCCGAAATTATTAAATCATCACGATAATAATCAAACCTGGATCAGCAGCAAATCCAAACTCATGCTAATGCCAGAACCAATTTTAAAATTGGTGAACCCATTAACTCATTTTAATTTAATATTAATATAAATTTAAAAATTATTTTAAAGTGGTAAATTATGTAATTAATTTTTGTTTTCAGAACTAAATTATTTTATTGAGATATTCAGATAAATTTTATTTTTTAAATTTTTCTCTACTTTATTACTTTGGCATACTATTTTATTAAAATCTTGATGGGATCAAATTTTAAAAATTATACATTCTTTTTAAAATGTATTTTTTCTTATACCAAACATAAATTATTTAAAAATTATAATTTAATACGAACTCAAACAGAATTCAAAAAAATAAAATATAGAAACCAAAACTCATATCAAACACACCCTTAAATATTTTGTTACTATTAGTTATTAAATAAACCAGAAAAAAAAAACAATGTACTCCTCACTCGTGCATCCTCACATAAAACATACATATGAAAGCTAAAACAACACCATTTAACATCAAAATCCAACCTAACCATATCAAGCATATGGAATAGAGCTATGCTAGATGTCACCAATCACGTGTTTGCAATACAATAGTAATTTACACAGCGTGGTCCGATTAAACCACATATTTATTATAATCTAATTAAAGTGCACCACATAAGATATAATTGCAATGCATTTGTCTAGTTTAGTTGCAAAATGTTTTTTCATAATAGCAACAATCACTTAAAATAAAGTTAGGGACGTGTCCAAGTGTTATTAATTTACATATCCGATATGAAAGTAAATGAGTGTACACTCCTTTGTGTATGGTTACTACGAACTATGTGGTGAGATAGTGGCAAGTGAACTTGTTGAGGACCTTGATTAGGTTCTAACAACAATCTAGAGAAGGATAACTGAATATTTAAACCCTAGTCCAAGCAATTCAATTAATTAACTAGAAAAGCTGAAAATAAGTATAAATCTATAATATTAGAGTTTATGATTATTAATAGTCAATAATATGAATAAATACATAACCTATTTATAAGCAAGCTAACATCTAGGAATTGAAAACTTATTACAGTCAGGAAATTAAAGTAAAATACTAAAATATCATAATACAAATTAAATAAAAGAAAGTAATAAAAAGAAAAATCTCTAATGAACAAAGGAAAGTAAATATAAGAAGAGTCTCAATGGTAGAAGATATCTTGCACAACACGATTCATGTGCGTGATGATGCATGTATCACACGACACATGCAACAGCTCGATACGGACATGTCATGAGCGGTACGGCAGATACGAATAGGCTACACAAGAATTGTCCCGCCCCTAACTCTAGGGGACCTGGAACCGAGCATGTGAAATACAAAAAAGTCAAAATAGACATAAGTACAAAATTGTGTAAGATGCATACAATAGATTTACTAATTAGACTAAGTATAAAATTGGTTTACAATTGGTGAATAAAGATTGGGATGCTCTATTTTGATAAGATTGTGGTGCGAACTATTTCTATGGTGGAGTGATTTAATATAAGATTATTATAAAGAGTTTACAAATAGTAGTACCAGTATGTATTTATACATATTGAATAGGACTGATAAAATAAATTCTCAAATTAATATCTGTTGCATTATATGAAGAATTTTATATTCTATCGCTAGATAACTAATTTATGGATTGATCTTAATTTAGACCGTTTGATTAATTCATGTCTATAATTTATGTTTTTTGACTTATCAATGAGTGAGCGACTTAGTGTTTTAAATACCTCGATATATTAGAGATATAATATTATAAATAGCGGGAACATCAAGTCAAGAACGTTGAATCCACTGTTTCACTATACGAAGAGTAATAATACTCCCATGTCGTTTAATTTAAGATTCTTGGGTGAATCAAACGCTTAAAACTATATTGAATATAGTTTATTATAAATCATAAATTCATAATTCATTATTGAAACACGGATAGGTTGCCCATTGGAGAATTAATGGTAACACATGTGTTGGACCCCATTTTATCTATGTTGGACATACACATTCATTTTCCACTTTAAATTACTTTTCTATTTATAAATCACTTTGTACATATAAATAAAGAAACGTGATTGTCAATTCGAATGGTGTATTTCAATGACTTATTTAAAAGGGCTTTTAAATACCAAAAATCCAGTTTTAGGTGATATAGAATCAAATTCGAGGATTAACGTCTTCAACCGTGCTCAAATTTGATATCAAACGAATAAGTTATAGTCAAAACTATGTTTAGACCGATAATGGTGATCAACTAGCAACTAACATTTAAAATCACACTCTGGATCAAGTCACGAACCTCATATTGTTAATCTTCTCATCATTATGAGAAATTTAACATATATATTGTATATATTCACTCCAAAAGCTTATTTTCGAAAAATAAAAAAATACTATTTTATGTGATAAAGCGTTTTAGAGACGCACAATATAGCCTTGGTGTAAAAATAAACTCATTTTCAAAAAAGAAGGGTACGGAGTCACTTGACATGACACCCCGAATTCGAAAATAATTTTTTCACATTTTACTGGAAACTAGATTGTTTTGCCAATCTAAAAAAACCAAAAATATCAGTTAAAAATTACAAAATTAGGAAATAAAAGACATTTCCCCCTTTTTTTTCTTTCCCGCCTCTCTATAATCCACATGTCACTTTCTATTCATTTTAAACAAAAAAAATAAACGAAATAAAAATAAAACATAAACAAAAAACAGCCACCATACATCTCTTATCTATTCACCACCTAAACCATCCGTCTTTTTCCCATTCTCTCTCTCTCTCTCGTCTCGTCCTTTTCCCCAATGACGAGCCATGGCCGCCGCAATGCCCGACCATCCATAACTAGCAACAACTAGCTCTTCTTTCTCTCCCACAAATTGTGTCCAAACCAAACCAACATCATCCGCGTGCCCATAGCTCGAACCCGTGGTCGAATATCCGATCCTCGCCTCGCTTAAGCCAAGCCGCCATGGCTGAATCCCCTTCCTTGAGCCAAATTAACTATCTCCCACTGCTTATATAAATTCATCTTCGCTATCAACAAAAAGGGGGCTCTCACGATCCAATCACAAATCCTAAACACATTCTTCTTTCCTAGCCACCATGGAGAGTCCCTTGGTCGAATGTTCTATCGCTGGTCAGCCATATAAAAAGCCATAACCCCCTCTCAATATTTTATCTCCTCACAAAATCCTAATGAGAACCCATCTCACTGACGTCACTGTCTACGAGCTTCTCCCAACCTCAATTGTCTCTTCCAATTGAGTCCTTTGCCAGCCACGATGCTATTACAATGACCGACCGACATAGACCAGCCCAACCATGGCACCTCCCTTCTAACGGTGGATTAACACCGCCCCGACGATGCCTTTATTATGCTCATTAAGCATCACGACATAACCACCCCAACCATCCAACATCCATTGCTCCAACTATCACTAGCTTCAGCCCCCTCGATGACATGTCCAATCACCCCCGAAGCCGTTACTGCTCACCACTACAACAATATCGTGACGTCGTTGCACCACGAGGCCTTCACTGCCTGGCTTCCCTCAGCTTCACCATGTACCTGTGCCCAAGGAGACTCAACGAAGGTAGGCTGATTTGTGACGGTTAAAAAATGCTCGTTGGGCTGTTTTTTTGATGTGCTTAATATTCAATGTTTGATGTTGTGTTTGTGTATGCGGTACATGTTTCATCATTGTTTGCTATTATATTATTTTTTTTGCCATATTGTTGTTTTCCGTCTCATATCCTTGTTTTTGTATTAGTTGTGATTGAAAGGAAATAGCATACGAGTCCACAATAAGCTGTGTTTTAAGACCCAACATGCTTTAGTGTTGTAATCCAGGGAGCTCCAAGTTTGCTTTGTCCTATGATTTTGTGTTTTAGTATACTAAGTAATATTGTGTTTCTTATGTTTTCCCCATATTTTCTCATGCTCAATGAGTCCATTTTTTATGAGTATTATTTATATGTTTCCTTATGTTTTCTCTCATGTTCTGGTATTAAATCTAATATTTTGGTTTTCTTATCATTTTGTCGTGTTTATTGGCTTATGATTTTTGTATTTTAATGTGTCACATCTCATGATGATGATCCATGGCCATAACTTTGCTTTCAGCTTTGTTAAATGATAACATCTTTGTTTTCATATTCTTCTTTGCATTTAATTTTCCTTAAATAATTATACCCATTTTTCGGTTCTGATATATTCTACTGGTGTAAAGTCTGATAATAGTTTTTGGAGATCTGTTGGGTGTTATTTTTTAGTTACATTTTATGTAACTTTTTCTTTGGGTTTAGTCATATGTTCTAGGCATGTGATTGATTATTCATGTATCTCTTATAATGATTGGTTTTGTAGGAACATTGCTAATTTTATAACTCTTACTTTTCTTGTTTTATTCTTAATTGTAATTAGGCCCAAGGCTTTTCATTGTAACATATACTAAAAAAAGAAAAAAACAAAAAAGAAAAAATGAGAGAAAAGAGGAGAGAGAGAGAGAAAAGAAAAAAGAAAAAAACAAAGTTTTTTTCCACTAATCACATATTGATACTTTTATTTTGTTTGCTCGAGATTCTTATTGAAAAAAATATTTTCATTGATGTTTCTTCCAAGATAAAAAATGTGTTGTTTTAACCAAAATCAAAATAAAGATGTTTTTCAAAACAAAATAAAACAAATCAAATTCCTTTTTTAGAAAAAAAAATAAAAAAATAAAAAATATTTTCTTAAAATCAAAACAAAAATTGTTCTCGTTATTTCCTTTTATTTTTGAATTCTTTCAAAAAATTTCCTTCTAGAATTCTTTAGGTAAATATTTCAAGTGTTTCAATAAAACTTTAAATTAGTCTTTTATGATTGTTCTCTCTTGAACACTTTAATTTTTAGGATTTCCCTTAGGTCTTAAGAAAATTAAATTGAATTTTAAAGTTTAACAAATGACTTAGCAAATTAAAATAAATTAGAAACTTTAAGCCTTTAGTAAAACAATGTAACATAGCTGTATATAAATGAAGAAACAAATTAGAATCCTTTTCCTCCTAGGATAGGTATCGAAAGGACGTTATGGGGTACTAATCCTTTTCCACATGTAATCAACTCCCAAACTCAGCTCCAACGATAGATCATTTTATTAGGTGACCAACTGCACCCCAAAAATAATTGGTGACAACTCTGTGTTTTTTCATCACCATTTGGGTGAAGGTTAGGGAAACCGCATCCCAAAAATTGGGTTCCCCCGAACAAAATCCGATTATGACAATATGGATAAAGATATAATTAGAGATATTAAACAAAATCCTTTGATACTTATCTTTAATTATGAATATCAAAGTAGAGAATTATATCACATAGCAATCAATTATATTGATGGACAAATCCTATGTTGTGAATTCTTGTAATTATATATGCTTAATCTTAGAATGCAGTTTTAGTCATTGATCATGACTTGGACTAAAACTAATAAACAATAATTTAATTGATTAATGATATTAATTAATTAAATATTATATATTGGAGCTTCAATTAAGTAGGTTCATTTGGTTCTTCTTGCTAGTGCAATTTATTCTTGTATAGAGTACTGGATCATTGTGAGATAATTATCTGGCTGTATTTAAGAGTTAATTATTAAGAGTTGATAATTATCTGGTTATTTATTTAATTATATTAAATATATAATAAAAATATTTTTATCCATTTAATGTGATTAAATGAATAATTATATTATTTATTTATTTATTTGATAAATAAATCGTATTAGATATTTACTTAATTAGCTTTGATGCATAATAATCATATTATTTAAAGAATTTAAATTATTATGAATATTGTGTATTAACTAAAGGGGCGTATGCGTAATAGCACAGGAATAACCCTAGGTCTATTAATAGATATATAACCTTCTAGGTTAAAGTGTGTGTGTGAAATCATAGACAACCATAAGAGAGAGAGAGAAAGAGAGAGAGAGAGAGAGAGAGAGAGAGAAAGAGAGAGAGAGAGAGAGAGGTAACAGCAAACCCTAGTAGAGGTGGTATTCCTGTTCTTTGATCTAAGGGTGCCACAACCCTGTATTCATTGAAAAGGTGAATAGTAGAGAAAGCTAAGTGGTGATTGCATCTAAGAGGCTGTGAGGACGATCAAAGGTTGATCGCGAGTTCATTTTTGGAGGGAAAAGGAGATGATTCTTATTTAACCATTCTTTATGTTGGTTTTTTCTTTCCATTTTTCGCTGAAATAAATTAATTAATTCATGTTTAGATCCTGGTATTTGTTTGTTGGATAATTTTTTTAAAATCCGTTTCTATTGTGGTTAATTATTAACCCTATTCCAGCATTCTAACAGTTTTGATATTAAAAGCTTCCTTAATTAGTTGGCGGAAGTTGAGCAATTCTTCAATTACATGGAGATTTCGGAAGTCTGCAGAGTTAATTTAGTGCCTTGTAAACTAAAGCGAGGAGCTTCAACATAATTGGAGAGATTGCAGAACTGGAAACAACGTGAAGGGTAACGTCCGGTGAGGAATTGGCCTCAAATGAAACAATTACTACAGTGAGATTTCCTATCACTAGATTATGAGTAGATATTGTTTTAATAATATCAACATTGCCGCCAAGGGACAGTCATTTCATAAATACATTGTATAATTTATGAGATTGGTTGGGAGGAATGATTTGCAAGAAAGTGAATGATAACAAGGCATGTGATTTCTAAATGGCCTTTAATCATAAATTGTGGATAAAATTGGCTTCACGGTCCTTATAAGCTTGAATGAAGCGAAAAATATGACACTTCAGGCAGAATATACGTTATATCAACAAACCTCATGGTTTGTAAGTGGACAGAAAGGAGTTAGGACTAACATTGGTTATAGTGGAAGCAAAACGGTTAGTGAGAGGATAAAATTGTGGGTAGTGATAGGTTAAAAACATGGGTAGTAGGCCCATAGAGGAAGTGGTCAAGTTGAGTGATAAAGCTGAAAGGATGAGGCCTGTGCCAATTCATATTAGTACCCGAATATGAGAGCCATCAACATGGTGGGCCACAACGAGAATGGCAATTTAGATTGCGAAGTGAAAGATGGACGTGGTCCTAGTGGAAATGAGGTGAAAGTTGAGGGTTACCATCTTATGTGGTTAAGAGGATGCTTCTATTACCGCCATAAAAAGAGCTTACACAATAACACTGGTTGTTCTGAACTAGATACACGACTAGGGGGTGAGTGTTAGCTAGATATACTTGTTGACAATGGTAGTTACGAGAACATCATTGGGAGATTAGTGGTTTCAAATTATTGGGAGATTAGTGGTTTAGAAATTGCAGTTGTCCATAAAGAAAGCAATGAGTCTATATATCATCGAATGGATAAAAGTTGTAAAGAAGAATAGCGGGACAAAGAGATATAGGATCTTCATCACTATTGGTAAGTACCATGATGAGGTTTATCGTGATGTGGTAAATATGAATGTTTATCATTTGATATATGCCAGACCTTGAAAGTTTGATATAAATAATCAACATTCGGGCAAAGAAAACATTTATAAGTTAGAGAAGGGCGGTGCAAAATTTACTTTATTGCCTTCAAAGGAGGATTTTCATTTTAAAACCTGTATGGATAAGAGATGATTTTTCTTAACAGTGATGCAATCTAAGGCAGACTTGGTTGAGGATGCAAAGGAAGAAAGAGAGACGCATGCTCTTGTAGTGAAACTGAAAGTTACCAGTGTTTATAGTTCTAAGCTAGAGGTACCAAATGCAGATAAGACTGTGTTTGAGGATTTTACGGATGTGGTTCTAAATGATTTGCTATAGGGCTTGCCCTCTTTGAGGAACATCCAACATCAAGTGAATCTTGGCTCTTAAGAAAGATAGAAGATGAAGAATGTGTGTTGATAGTCATACCAATAGTAAAATTATTGTTAGCTACAAATTTCTTATACCTCAAGTGAATGAAATGTTGGATCACTTGAGTGAAACTCAAGTGCTTTCCAAGATTGACTTGCGTAGTGGCTACCATTAGATTCTAATCAAGCATGGAGATGAATTGAAAATTGCTTTTAAGACCAATGAGGAGCTGTTTGAATGATTGGTGATATCATTTGGTCTTAGTAATGTACCAAACACCTTTGTGCACATAATGAATTAGGTTTTTAAACCTTTTAATGGCCAATTTGTTGTGGGTTTTTTTGATGATATATTCATTTAGAACAAGACTGAGCATGTACATATTGAGCATTCGAGACTATGTTAACTATAAAGTCATCTACCATGCATCATATAGAAAATCTTCAACATAAATACTTTTTTAATTAAAAGAGGTGTTAGGTCTTAGCCAAACGATGTGTGTATATGTGGGTCAAACCTAATTCTTTGCACTTTTTAGAGCAATTTGACTTATACATATATTTCTTATAGCTTGTTTGGTATGCGAAAATCAAATTAGAATGAATATAATTAATGTGGGAATTATATTGATGTGAGACTGAAAATGAGAATGAAACGTTACATTTCTTTGTTTGATACGCAAAGTAATGAAACAAGTATTTTTTAAGATTACTAATATACCCTTATTAATAAATAATTAAATACTTATCTCCCTCACTCTCACTCTTGACCTAACATAGTCGTGTCTTCACCAAAAACGTTGTCAATAAGATGCAATAAAATGTATAATAAAAACCATAAGAATGCAGAGGAATATTGCAAAAAATTAATAAAACAAGAAAAAACCAATGGCAATTTTTGGAACCCAACAATTTTGCACTTTATTTTCTTAGTATTCAAAAAGATACAAGTTGGATCAAATTAGGAAGGAAATTATTGGCATAATGAAATTGTTGTCTCTTTCGGATATCTGTGAATTTTTGGATCAGGTCATCAATTTCATTACAACCGATCTATTCCAAACACCGATGGTTTATTCTAGTTAGGGATGACAATCTTGAGCCCATCCTACCCCACTGCAACCCAAACTATCTAAACTACTGGGTGAGGTGGGTTCAGGTAAGGTCCTGCCTATTCACAATATCTAGTTTCAATCTGATCCATTGCTATCCCTAATTAAAACACATCCTATCTATTCTAATACTGCAATAAACATAAGAAACAATTGCTAGCATGACTTCATGAATTGATTTAAATTGAATTAAATCTCTCTTATTTATATTGGGAGAGATTAGGATTTAGGAGAATAAACTTTACTTTCATTATTAATAAATTATTATTCCTTTTTTTACCAAATGTGAAAATAAAAATATAATTTATTTTATTTTATTCCCACGCGCACTTGTTTTCTTGTTTATAATAATATTTATATTTAAAAAACTTACCTAAGGACTTTTTTTTTAATGCTACCATACTGTCATGTTTTTCCTTTTTTTGTTTTGTTTGTCTCGTCATGATTTGGGTGTATATATGTCACGAAGCATACACATTTAACGCACTAAGAAAATTTCTCCATATGAACGCGCTTCTCTTATTTATATACATATATAAAAATGCGAATAGGTTTATAATTGTTATTTGACACGGTACCTTTTCTTTGTTCCTGAACTAAATTATGTAATCTTTAGTTGGATGTCATATATATAAGAATAGTGGCGACGTACATCAGACTCACCGGAAAACACCCAAAACAAAAAATTAAAAATTAAAAAACATCATAAATGTATTTTTATTGAAAATAATTTATTTAAAAAAACGCCTTAAATTGTCTTATAGCTTTATGTTAACCGATATCCAAGTAATCCAACCAATAATGTCCTTTTTTAATATATAAAATTGAGGCGGATGGGCCACCGAACTGAACTGCAGTCCATGCATTGAGTTGTGAGATCCCATTTCGATCCCGTAACCAAAAAAAAGTGAAAAAAATAGTACTACTGCTGTGTTGCTGTGTTTCTTAGGGCATAAAGCTAGTTGTCTGCCTATAAATTCTTAATCAATAGACCGCCAAATACCAAATATATATAATATGCGCACATGAAGTTCAAACAAATCGCAGATCTGAACACATCGATTGTCTTCAATGACAACCAGTCCATCCATGTCTTCCGCTGGACTAGACAGCACTACTGTTGGGATTGCAAACACACACGCATGCAAAGATCGAAGGAAACAAGAGGATTTAACGTGGTTCGGCAAGGTGCCTACGTCCACGGGAGAAAGGGGGCCGGTTTTACTATTCCTCTCCAGTAACTCGCCGAAGGATAATATACAAGAAGAGTTCTCTCTTTCTTCTCTCTAATTATCTCACAAGAAGACATACATATTAATTTCATTTTACAGCATATATATAGGCAATTTTTAGCTCTTGTCCACCATGGCTGCTGCCATCCAAGACCAAGCTGCCCACCGGAGTTGAAGAAGATTGCTGCACACCAGGGTTGAAGAGCTGTGCACACAGTCCTTGACTCCCTAATTGGGAGTGGCCCCCACAAATCTCCCCCTCATGACCAATTTGGAGTTGAAGCTAGACCTGCAGTCTCCTTGCAGTCTTCCAGCTTCTCTTTCGTTATAACCTTTGTCATCATATCTGCTCTATTATCATTGGTGTGGATTTTTTCAACGTTCAACAAATTATTAGCCAACGTATCACGGATCCAGTGATATCGAACATCAATATGTTTGGATCTGGAATGAAATGTAGAATTCTTGCTGAGATGAATAGCGCTCTGGCTATCACAGTAGAGAATATACTTCTCTTGAGTCAATCCAAGCTCTTGTAAAAATTTCTTTATCCACAGTATCTCTTTGCAACCTTCAGTGATTGCAATATACTCCGCTTCTGCGGTGGATAAGGCAACACACTTTTGAAGTCGTGATTGCCATGAAACAGCTCCTCCTGCAAATGTTATTAGGTATCCAGATATGAATTTTCTTGTGTCTACATCTCCAGCCATATCTGCATCTGTATATCCTTTTAACACAGGTTTATTAGTCCCAAAACATAAACACTGAATGGATGTACCTCAGAGATACCTTAATATCCATTTGATTGCTGCCCAATGTTCCTTTCTTGGATTTGATAAAAATCTGCTTACAATACCAACTGCGTGAGCAATATCTGGTCGGGTGCACACCATAGCATACATGAGACTACCAACTGCAGATTGATAAGGAACTTTTATCTTGTCTGATTTCTCCTCTTCAGTTGATGGACTTTGGCTCCTCGTGAGCTTGAAATGTCTCGCAAGTGGAGTACCAACTGGTTTTGCCTTGCTCATATTGAACCTTTCAAGAACCTTCTCAATGTACCGTTCCTGAGATAACCAAATCTTCTCAATCTCATAAGTCCTTCATTTCGAATGACTTATTCAACTCTTGTTTCAACCTGTTAATTTTGGCAGTATCTCGACCAATAATTAACATATCATCAACATAAAGCAACAGAATAATAAAATCATCATCAGAAAACCTTTTGATGAAAACACAATGATCAGCAGTCATTCTGTTATACTCATTTTTCTCCATAAATGCATCAAATTTCTTGTACCATTGTCTCGGTGTCTGTTTTAGACCATATAAACTTTTCTTTAGTTTACATACCATGTGTTCTTTTCCTTTCACCTGAAATCCTTCAGGTTGTTCCATGTATATCTCCTCATCAAGATTACCATGTAAGAATGCAGTCTTTACGTCGAGTTGTTGAACCTCCAAATCTAGGCTGGCCGCCAATCCAAGAACAACTCTAATAGAAGACATTTTAACCACAGGAGAAAAGATTTCATCAAAGTCAATACCTTTCTTTTGTCCAAAACCTTTCACAACCATCCTAGCCTTATAGCGTGGTTGTGAGCTGCCATCTTCTCCTTTGATTCTATACACCCACTTATTCTTGAGCGCCTTCTTCCCATGTGGTAACTCTACCAGGTCAAATGTGTGGTTCTTGTGCAAGGATCTCATCTCCTCTTGCATGGCTTTCCTCCATTCCATCTTTTGCTGACTCTTGATTGCTTTATCATAATTCTCTGGCTCTCCCCCTTCAGTGAGCATCACATACTCATGTGGTGAGTATCGACGACTCGGTTGTCATTCTCTGGTGGATCTCCTCAACTGTGCTTCTATGGAACCTGTTCTGGCATATCCAATGATGTATCAACAGATGGAGATATATTACCTGGTGATGATGTATTAATCACACTATTTGGAACTGTTAGTGGTGAGATTGGTTCCAAATTTACTGGAATTTCCTCAGACTGTGACTTTTCTGGTTTTTCAAAATCTTCAATGGTCTGTTCTTCAAGAAAAACCACATCTCTACTTCTAACGATCCTCTTGTTGATAGGATCCCATAGTCAATAGCCAAACTCCTCATGAGCATATCCTAAGAAGATACACTGCTTGCTTTTTCCATCCAATTTTATTCTTTCATCTTTTGGGATGTGTACAAATGCCATGCAGCCAAATACTTTCAAATGTTTATATGAAACCTCTTTACCTGTCCAAACCCGTTCTGGTACATCATATTTCAATGGAACAGATGGAGATAGATTGATAAGATCAACTGCAGTCCTCATTGCCTCCCCCCAAAAGGAGTTTGACAGTTTTGCATTTGAGAGCATACACCTAATTCTCTCACAAATGGTCCTGTTCATCCTTTCAGCAACTCCATTATGCTGAGGTGTTTTTGATACTGATTTCTTCAACCTGATGCCATAACTTTTGCAGTACTCCTCGAATGGACCACGATACTCTCCTCCATTATCTACGCGTACACATTTTAACAGTCTGCCTGTTTCTCTTTCCACCTTTATATGAAACTGCTTAAAAACCTCATATACTTGATCTTTAGTTTTCAAAGCAAAATCCCACACTTTTCTAGAGTGATCATCAATGAAAGTCACAAAATAAATAGCACCACCCATTGACTTGGTGCTCATCATGCAGACATCAGTGTGTATAAGATCTAAAATATTTTCTTTTCTGGAGGGTAAATAACTATGAAAGGATACTCTGTGTTGTTTTCCCATTATACAATCAACACAAGTATCTAAATGTGTACCTTTGAGTTTGGGCAATAGATCCTTTTGTGACAAGATTTTGAGACCTTTCTCACTCATGTGGCCAAGTCGTCTGTGCCACACTTCTGCTGAAACCTCCTTTAGGGCAGTGTTAATTTCTCCACCACACGTTTTGGCATTTGTGAGGTAAAGAGAATTATCCTTCTTGCCTTTTGCAATTATAAGATTACCTTTGGTAAGTTTCCATTTTCCATCACCAAAGAAGCTGATGTATCCTTCGTCATCAAGCATTCCAGTAGATATTAGATTGAGGCGAATATCATGAACATGTCTCACATCTTTCAACATTAACCTGCATCCAATATTAGTTTCCACAAAAATATTGCCAATACCAACATTTTTTGATGCACCATCATTTCCCATCTTAACATTTCCAAAATTTCCTGAAGTATAAGATGAGAAGAAATCTCGTTGTGCTGTAACATGATAGGATACACCTGAGTCAATTACCCATGTTGAATCATCTCCCGCAAGGTTGACCTGATTATCGTCCTGAATAATAACAATTTCATCATTAGTAACAGCAGTGTTATTATTCTGGGTTTTACCTTCAGAATTCCTTTGCTCTGCCTTTAGCTTCTGACACTCTCGAATGAAGTGTCCAGGCTTTCCATAATGGTGACATTTTATGTCGTATCTCGATCGTGATTTTGATCGATACCTCCTTTGTTGATTTTGATCACGGGGTTCTTTGCTTCTGCTTCTTCCCTGCCATTTCTGTTTTCCTTGTCGTTCAGTGACAAGGGCCTCTGAGTCTGGAGTTTGTCCCTCATCCTTCCTTCGAGACTCTTCATTCAGCATTCGGTCTTTCACCATTTCCACGGTGAGTTTTCCATCGGGTGCCGAATTGCTGACTGACACAACCAACGTGTCCCACGACTTTGGCAAGGAACTCAACATTAACAAGGCCTGCAACTCATCATCCACCATCATTTTAATGGAATTTAATTAATCAACGATACCTTGGAACTCACTCATATGCTCCAATACGTTGTTTTTATCCTTGTACTTTAAGTTGACAAGTCAGCGTATCAGGTTCGCCTTATTTTGTGCAGTTGTTCTCGCATACATCTTTTCCAATTTTTGCCATAGAACGGAAGCATCGTGTTCGTTGGCAAAATTTTGGAAGATGCTTTTGTCGATCCATTGTCGGATTTGGGTTGCACACTTTCTGTTGAGCACGTTCCATTCGGCATCAACTGGCCGGGTACTTGTTGATGTCTTTTCATCGGATCCACTTGCCACAGTAGCTTCTATTAATTCTGCAGTAGGCTTAGCAGTTTCTACAATGGGCCTCCATAAATCTTTAATATACAAAAGATCCTCTATTTTGGGCTTCCAGATAGCATAATTAAAAGCAGTAAGTTTAATCATGTTACCGGTATTTTCCTCCATTGATAAAGTGCGAATTTCACAAATCTAACCATACGGATGTGTCCGGAGCGGTCGAATTAATTGAAAATGACTCCTGAATCGTCGAAATCGGACTTCGATTGATCAAGTTATGATCAAAACAATATCAACAGTCTGGATCGGCTGATGATGTGGACGCCGGAGCTGCTGTTGGAACGTCACCGGAATTGTCTCCGTCACCGGAACAGTGTCGTCTTCTCAGGCGAGGTGGCACTGTAGACGCCGGTGTTGACCCGAACTTTGACCGCCTCTACAGAGTTCGTTTTAGCTCCGTTTTCGACGCCGTCTTCACTATTGGACTCGTAGCGTCCTGTTCTACGTGCCTGTGTTCTCAAAACGGATTTTTGGTCACCTTGAATTTTTTCGGTCACCGAAAATCTTGCATCCGTTGTCGACGCCGTTTACACCGTTGGACTTGCAGCGGCCCGATCTATAACTCTATGCCGTTCAAAATGAAATCCGGGCAAGTTGAATTTTTCGGCCACCGAAAAACTCCTGTTTCTCCTCCACTAGCTCTGATACCACTTTGTTGGGATTGCAAACACACACGCATGCAAAGATCGAAGGAAACAAGAGGATTTAATGTGGTTCGGCAAGGTGCCTATGTCCACGGGAGAAAGGGGGCCAGTTTTACTATTCCTCTCCGGTAACTCGCCAGAGGATAATATACAAGAAGAGTTCTCTCTTTTTTCTCTCTAATTATCTCACAAGAAGGCATACATATTAATTTCGTTTTACAGCATATATATAGGCAATTTTCAGCTCTTGTCCACCATGGCTGCTGCCGTCCAAGACCAAGCTGCCCACCAGAGTTGAAGAAGACTGCTGCACACCAGGGTTGAAGAGCTGCAGCACATGGTCCTTGACTCCCTAATTGGGAGTGGCCCCCACAACTACAACAAAGAAAAAGAAGAAAAAAAAAGAGTGAACGTGAATATGGTCCAATTAATTAATCGAATGAAATATTAAAGCATGAACAAAAGCCCAAAAAAAGCAACCGGAAAGAATAAAAAATATGCACATAAACTACGACGTCTCAACCTCATCCCGACGATCCCCACACTTCTCACAACAGCTTTTCTAGCTACTTGGGAAGCCTACTACCCTATATATATACACACACTTCTTACCTAGCAGCACAAAAACCTTACATGGCATTTCAATTAGTGCGAAAAAGGGGAATGGGATGGTGGGGGAGAGGTGCTAGCCTCAAAAAGGCGAAGCGAAAGGCTCGGTGTCTGGATTGGACAGTACTGGAAATATTGTAGCGATTTCTCCGAGTTACGCTCCGGGCTCTTCAGTTACCATTGCATGTGTCATTACTGAGCTTTCAGTTACCATGTAATGTGTCATTAAGTAGCATTCTGTTACCATTTCATGTGTAATTAGCGTGTTGATACTTTTACATTTTGTGGAGTGTGCCCTTAAGATACGGTTGAAAAGCATGACAGGTGTACTACCAGATCTGTGGGGAAGGCTTCGAGTGATACGGCTGGGGGAAACAGTATTGGAATGGACATTACTTGTATCCGGAGTGGGTGAACGTACGAGACTATGCAGCGGAGCCTATTCTGACAGCCGAGCCTATGAAATGGAATCGGGAGTCAGAAAGAAAAAGCATATGGATTTCAACAGATCGAAAGAGTAGCTCTTGAGCACTGGCGTATGACTGCCGCCTAGACTCTCTTGTTTTTCTAGAAGTTAAAGCACTAGTACTATATAGAGGTTCCAGCATCTAGCTCTATTGTTGTGTTGCCGCTTTGCTTGCTCAACCTCCGCTGTTCAAAAGAGTTATATCGGGCGCTAGTATACCGAGATAGACTTTCAGATATGGTCGGTAGACCAAAAGGGGGAATGCTGGGATAGGAATTGGAATTATAGTACCATTGGAAGAAGGGGCACCTGTGGGAACATCTCTACTGACGAACCTTCTCAAGAGTACGGGTGCTGCCGTGCCACAAGGAATGACCATGGAAGTAATGAAAAAGCAAACGTTTTGTAGTGGGACCATTCTCTATCAAGCTCCTATCAATATAATACAAAATGAAAGTGTTCGCAACGCATACCGACCGGGTACACGCCCAATCCAAGAAGTCGTTCGAACTCCCCTTTCGGATCTCCCTCGAAATACATATGGGTATCGGTAAGTCTAAGACCATCTCCAACCCATAACTTTAATTTAATGCAACTTTTACATTAAAATACAGTAATTTTTCGTTGTCATCTCCAACCCATCGCACCAAAGCTAACGTTATACACTATTCTTTTTATTTTTATTAATAAAAATATTCTCTAACAGCATACCACCAGTCCGGCTCATGCAGTCCGATCTGCTGCTCCAACGGCGCTGAGGAAGAGGGGAGAGGGGCGTTGAGCGCTGGGAAAGATAGGAGGGGGCCGTTCGGCGCCGATAAAGAGGCGAGGCGGACCAATCGGTGACGGGAAAGATGGGAGGAGGGCCAACCGATGCCAGGGGAAGAGGGAGAGGGGGCGTTCGGTGCTGGGGTAGCGTGGTGGCCGGGTGGTGTCGGTGTCGAGGAAGAGGGGGGGGGGGGGGGGGGGGGGGGGGGCGTCGTTCGGTTTGGCACTGGGATAGCGCAACAACAGTGCTGCGCTAGATCTGGCGCAGCACTATAGATTTACGTGAAAATAACACAGAGAATAGCGCATCGTTGGAGCTTGTTTTAACATTTTTTACGCTATAGTCTGGTGTTTTAGCGCTCGGTTGGAGTTGCTCTAATAAGTTATAAGTTGCAGTACTTCCAAAATTTTATAAGTTGCATATCTAATAGACCTAAAAACTTATGGCTATTATAATTTATAAAGGCAGCACCAATGGGTTTGTATTGTCAATAATTGTGGCTGACTTGATAAAATTAAAACTTTAACAAATTAAAGAGCAAGCTGTAACAACACAGCATCTCAAATTATCAAAAGTCGCGGCTGCAACTCACCGTCTATAGCCTTGATAAAAGCACCTCATATGATTCAAGGTGTGTGTGTGTGCGTGTCTCAATTATTGAAAGAGAGGATTTAAAGAGAATTTTTGATAGAGTTATTGAATTTTAAAATTTATTGAGTGTAATTGTGTATGGGATTGAGTATTTAAAATAGTGTATTTTTCTCCTATAATGATAACATATTTTGTTTCTAGGAGAAAGTTTAAGTAAAACCTAAGGAAAATGTTGTCACATTAGGTGTGTACGGAGAGCATTGCGTAAATAATTTGCGCATAAGTTTTTTTAAATAAAATAAAGTTAGTTTTGGATGAATGTAGTGAGAATCGATTGTTAATTTCTAATTTGGAAGAAGTTTACCCTTAAAGTTAAACATTTGTTTAAATTTATTTTCTTGTTTTAAGCGCTTTTTTTTTTTAAATGAGTAAGAATTGGTTTTTAACAATTGAAGCACAATTATTTTTGATTTATTAATCTATTATAAAATAATATATATTTTAATCTGCTACTCAAATATATACAATACGACTAATGTTAAACATAAAATTATTATTTTAACATATATATTTTAAATAAATATAAATAATGAAATAAAAATTAAATATAAAGTTATGAATTTAAAAATTTTAAAACATGTGTCGTATTAATGCAAAATCAATTTAAACTATTAATTATTTTTTATTTAATAATTATAATTTAAATAATAATTTAATATATAATATCTATGCACGATGTGAACATTAACTCATAAATCTTAAATATATATTTATTATAATAAAAATAATACTAATAAATATAGCATAACTTAATTTATTTTTAAAAAACATTTCCATGAAAAGAAATATAAATAAAAGATTTGAAACTCGAAAGAGACCCGAGACGCGTGGGGGCGCTTAATTCCAAGTCCCACAAGAATAGGAGAGTTGAAATATAATTGATTACTGTTTAAGGTCATTAAATTTTGTTCTAATTTTTTTTTAAAGGTCATTTGATTTATTTTTTTTTGCTTGATTCATTTTTATCCCCAAAGTCACCACCATAAAAAATAATGACGAAAAGCATTAATTTGTTGATGTGATATTTTCAAAAATTAAATAAAAATAGTAAGTTTGATCAGGTTGACATGACATGACTTATAAAAAAGGAATCGGAGACAATGGGATTCAAATCCAAAATAGTTCACACACACATGCAAGACCTTACCATATTAGGCTTAATATCCAAGACACACACACAGGACTCCCATATTGGCTATGTCAGGCTAGATTAAAATTTTAATTTTTTTAATTATTATAACATTAATTAATATAACACAATTTCAAATTTAAAGATTAAAGGCTCCTTTGATACGAAAGAATGAAATTGAAGGAATGAAATTAACATGAGAATAAAATAGAATAAAAATAGAAATAATTTATTATCTTATTCATATTTGTATACAATACCTTAAATATGATATTTATTTGAAAATTACAAATATATCTCTAAAATGTAAGATTTGCTTTGAAATAGGAAAGAATAAAATTGTCAAAGCCATTAACTCCCTGCGTTGTTGGCATCATCCCCCCCACCTCCATGCATCCTCGACATTATCACCAACAGGATCTACATTTGGCATTGTCGTTAAAGGAGATAAGAGAGGAGATTAATGGTCATCACCTCTTGCGTCATCAATCAGGAGAGGTGGTTTGACGTTGTTGTTGTTAGCGGCGTTGGAGGTGGAGAGGAGATCG
The DNA here is from genome assembly GCA_023512835.1 of Taxillus chinensis. Lineage (NCBI taxonomy): Eukaryota > Viridiplantae > Streptophyta > Magnoliopsida > Santalales > Loranthaceae > Taxillus > Taxillus chinensis. The sequence continues at coordinate 12,147,703 of CM042084.1, read as the reverse complement.
GCGGCGAGGGAGGTGGGCGACAGTAGAAGGGGTGGCAGTCCACGGTTCAAGGAGGTGGGAGAGGAGATTGATAGTCGTCATCCCCCTACGTCGTCAATCAGAAGAGGAGATCTGGCATCGTGTGCATTAGAGGCGGGAGAGGAGATTGTCAACAAGGGACGTGGGCAACAGTAGCAGGGGTGGCAGTCATCGGTCATCCAGAAGGGTGGCGTATGGCAACGTGCAGGGCGCGAGTAAAAAGGGCAACATTGAAAATTCATTCCCACGACCGTAGGGATTTTCAAAATCTAATTTATGGAGGGATTCGATTTTAACCTGTACAATGGAATATAATTCTTAAGTGAATCATCAATTTCCTCTTATTTGGCTTACCAAACGCGAAAATAGGAATAAATTTCATAACTGGTATACAATACCGTGACTAGAGTATTGTTTTTTAAATTACAAACCTATCCACAAATATGTGTCCTTTTTCATCAAGCTGGTGCCGATTAACATGCCTTGCTTCAAGTGCCACAGACACTATTAAACCAAATTTATTTTTATAATTTAAGTAGCCTATTAATATATATATATATATATAATGTAATATAAATGTAATAAATTAAACTTGATTTTAACTTTTAATGCAAGTTTGTAATCTTGTAAATTACAAAATGGACTTATTAATGAAATTTGGATTTTTTTTAGTTTTTATTAACAAATAAACATTATGATATAAGCTCTCTCCCTCTCTCTCTCTCTATATATATAAAATTTAACTATATGATAAATATTGACGTGTATTTGAGTTTGAATCTTGTTAGCTCCGACTCTAATTTTTATTTTTTCCTTTGTAATTCATGTCAGGAAAATAATTAACTATTTACTTTTCAAAAATATCACATCGTCAAGCTAAAAATTTCTATAATTATTTTTGACACCAATGATTTTTGGAAATAAAAATGAAAGTTTATTAAACATTTAAACCAGACAAAACCCAAATAAAAATAAAAATCACTGACGTTGAAAAAATTTAGAACAAAATTCCATAACTGTTTGGCTTATCAATGAGTGAGCTGCACCTGTCGGTACCAGCACGTTGGTGCTTGTACCTTTGGGCACGCAGCAGCCTCTGTAATCATTACAGGGAACTTGTTTTTGACGCGTTTGTCCCTATAAGAAAACTAAGGAAAATTAAGTGTTTTTATTTTCCCAATGTTTAGTACACCAAACACACTAGTGAATGATTACCGATCAGATAGATGTTCACCGTCCGTCGACACCTTCGTTGCCGATCTCTGCCCAGATGCTGGCCTATCCGCCCAAATTCTCTATCTACTCAATCTCGACCTTTGCCTGCACTCGTCAATCGCTGTCGTCAATCTCCATCTCTGCAATCGTCGGCGTCGCTTCAGTCGATCCAGGCAAGGACCCTCTTTCTCCAATCTTCAATCTCCAGGATTCTTTCATCCCCAGATCGGATTCGTTTCCTTTTTTTTAAAAATGAAGTGGTGATTTCAGGATCCGTAAATATTTGGATTTGGAATTTCGTTGGATTTATTCTGATTATTCTTTTGGGGTGTTTTTGGGTTCAAATAATAAGTCTAGGAGATGTTGGTGCAGATAATTTTGGCGTACCAATTTTTTGGAGAGCCGCGTGGAGTAGCAGGGGAAGAAAATTAAGTATACGTTTTCAATTGATTAAATTGATTGTCTCAAGGAAAAAAATAATAAACCATTTTTTTTTTTCAATATTTGGCCAAGAGGCACTAAGGCCACCGTTGCTTTGATTTACGGATAAGGCTAGGATTGGATTTAGTTCGCTTCCAAATCATCGCTTGCATTTGCTCGAGGCGAGGTTTGAATATGCCTCGAGCAGATATATTTGAGTTCATGTTTGAACCTCTGCTTGAGGCATGCTCGAACCTCCCCTTGAGCAGAGGCTTGAGCATGGGTTCCAGCAAATTTGCTGGCAGGCGTCGAGCAGGCATCGATCATCTCTCTCACGCTCAGATTTACTGGTTTCTGAGTTTCGTCGACTATAATTTCTGACGAAAACTTTAAATGGCCATAGCTATAATGGTCCGATTTAGGCCTATTTTTTTAATTTGTATGTATTGACAAGAGTTACGTTGCCAAAATTCCCGTAGGAAATTTTTCGCTCTCGGATTTCCAAAAAAAAGCCTTCTATCGCCTCCAAAATATGATTTTATGTCATATTTTTACTTTCTTTCGTCTAGATCTACGGCTCGAGGCTCCTTCCTCCCTCTCCTGCTCTCTTTCTCTTTATTTCAGATTTGGTGCACTGCGCGTTAAATTTTTAAGTATTTTTGCTAACATAATAATTGTCACATCAATCGGTTGCGTAGTAAGGACACATTCACGGTTGCAAATAGTATTTTTTTTTAATTAATATTAATATCGGCTAATATTTTATTTGATAATACCAATCTCACATGAGCCGCTAAAAAACGAAAGGCTTTAGCTAATCCATCTTGCATAGCGCCTAAATTGAACACGCAAATCAGACTTTTGCTATACTTTAAAATTGGAGCTAGTGTTAGGAATTTGAATTATGCTGATTAATCAAGTTATTTATTTGATGTATAAATTTTATTTAAATGTTAATTTTTATTAATTTTTTTTACGGACAAAAATCCATTGACAGTTATAATGAATTAATTAATTTATGTAATAATTTTATTAATATACTTTGCATTAGTTTTATGTTATATAAGAAATTTGAATAACACCCTTGCTTGTAGAAAACCAGAAGCTAGTTGTAGCGATTTTACTGACGACATGAATCTCAATCTCCAACAGCTAAAGGCTCATTAACGACAACAATATAATCTTCTGCAGCGGCCAGAGATTCCCCGATGACGAGGATCTTGATCTCCTGTGGGTTCCAACGAGAGATTTCTGGTTAAAGTCGAGAGTTTGTCAGAGACAGCCAGAGGTTCACTTGAAACTGGTCTCAACAGCCAGAGGTTCGCCCTGACAGACAGACCCGCATACCTTCGGTCGATCCCAATCTGGGACTTATCATCATTCGAGGACGCAATTGACGCCAGCTCTCGACACCATCAATTGCAGAGATGAAGAGGGAGGAGGGAGGGGTGTAGCTGCTGCGTGATTTCAGTTGGCAACGACAAATCAATTTTTCAAACCAGCTGAATTTCCAAAAACAAAACAAGCATCATAGGAATTTACATGCATCAGTTTTTTATATAAATGAAAGAAATTTAATTTAATCTTATGATATAACCAAACAAAGGAATAAAAATAACTAATCAATTCTAAGTGATAATCAATTCTAATAATAGCTAATTTCCTTTCAATAAATTAGACAATTCATGAATCAAACAAGGCCTAAAAATAAGTGCCTTTAAGCAAAAACCTTTTTCTGACTTTTTCAATAATTATTTCTTGTAATAATTATTTTGTCAATAATTATCGCATCCAAAGAATTGTATTGATCCGTGAGCATTTATTATGCCATCAGCATCATGTGTCGTTTGGGGCACAATAAAATTAATGTTTGAAAGTCAAGTCGTGACTTTACTCGCACCAGAAAACATGACTTTCCTCCACTCTGTAGACCTGGGGATGGGGTCGGCATTGGGTGTAGGAAAACACGATTTCAATTTTTATGTCTTGGGAAACAGAATGAACATACAAGATTGTGGATCATTACAAAACTGTGGAGCAACAGCACCTTACCCTTCCCTTAAACTGTGGCGCCACTTTTGTTCTATCGTGCAGCAACAAGAGTGGCGCTGTCAAGAAAAAGTGGTCCACCGGTTTGGCCCCCTGAAAGTTGGCATCTCAATTTAGGTGCCAATTCTTGGGGCCTTGAGAAAATAAACACTCTTCACGAATCCACTTCCCAAATCACCAAGAGTCCTCAGCATACTGACAGGATCTTCTGCATCCACGTCAGTCTCGTCTCTTCCTCGTTTCTGAAACCAATAAATTACACACGATTGAACTTTTAAGGGAGTTCATCTTTCATCAATTATACCTGTGGACTATAATCTGTACAATTTAACTATACCTTTGAACCGGATCTCTCCCACGTTAAGCCAATAGCGTCACCTCCCAAAGAATCATACCACAACTTGAAAGCATCTGGGAACCCTTCCTGGATATGACATTACGGACTAGCTAGTGTCATAGAAAACAGTGGAGTCAAAGTGATTTTTCTAGAACAAATAAGGGCTCACATGATACTTGCCTGTATGTCCCCAATAAAGCATCTCAGCGGATCAAAATTTACCATTAGCTTGGATTTCATTTCCTCAGGGTTCCCCTTTATGTCAGCAGGCAACAAGAAAGGGCGGAAATCTTGGCTAGCATTGCCAAAAGCCACGTGCCTTCCTGCCAAATTATGTACAATTATATGACTTGCACTTGCTACATCAGACAGTAACAATGAAGGGAAAACAAGATAACTCGCCACGGTATAGCCACGATGAAATTACTTACCTTGGTTTGGTTTGGACGGGAATAGAAGGCGTTGGGGAAAAGCCAATCTGTTACTGTGAAGAACAATTAATGCATCGTACTTGTCCAAGGGAGTCCGGAAAAGGCACTGCAAGACCAAAAATACATTAGTATACCACCAAAAGACCAGGGTTGGTCATTCACCAGACTAATGTCGTCCAAGTGGCCATCACATGAATGCTAACTCCAAGTCATAATTTAGTTTTAAAAAATTTGGCTCACCTCCCATCTACGAGATTCAGTTTGATCCTCCAAAATAAGCTTGGTCAACAAGTTTGCACTACATCTAGCATAGGCCACCAACTTCCTAAGCTCCTGCATTAGCATAGTAAAAAAGTTGGACAATATGCACTATAACTGCTACAGGTTTGGAGACTAATTGACGTAGATTTTTATGCCTACAGCTTTCAAATGTGTCAACAAGTACATTCACATAATGGATGTCATACCCAAATTATCATGTCAGTGGATACTATTGGCTGAAAGTAAAGGCGGCCTCCTTCCATATCCACAGAAAATATCAAAAGCACCGACTTGGTCAAAAAATCATTTTCATTTTACTTCTTGGGATTAAACAACTTACTGAATAAGATTTCCTTTGAAGGAACGAATTATGGATTCATCATTTCACAGAGAAATGAAAGAGTCCAAATAAAACACTATTATTTTCATAAAAACTTAAAACAGACAATAAGTTCATGTGAACTACTCACGTATGAATTTGGTGAAGGCAATGTCCAGGCTTCAGATGCCTTGTCGTAAGTTGTGGCCAAGAACATTGATGGGCTTGCGTCTGATGCTTTTCTACTTAACATGAATTTCTCCTGCAAAATTGGTGAAAGAATAGTCGTTAAATACATCAAGGAACTAGGTGAACCAAAGTACAAACATAATGTAACTTCTTCAAAATTGCTATTCTCACATCAATATCTTTTTCATCATCTCTACTCAAGTCATTATTAATGTCTACAACCAAAGGGGAGAAGGCCCAATCATACTCTGACAATAATCGCAAGAACCTGTAAAAATTATATTTGGGATGCATTGGCCAATAGGAAAATGTCAGTTTCACAAATAAACCAAACTACACATGTATTCCGGGAAAGGATAAGTTTAACATATTTTATGACCATAACTGCATTTGGACGGTTTTCAAGGCATTATTTAAATATAAAGAAAGCTAATTCCTTACAGCAAACACAATTGAAAAAGTATGCACGTTTACAACCAAGATTTACCATACAAATTGAATAGATGATAAGAAGGAGAAAGTCAACCTTAGAAATCCAGACATTCTTGAACAAGGAGCATGAAATGGTAATGGCTTGGTAAAAGCATGTGCAACCAACAATTCAACTGCCTCCTCCAATAAGCAAGCAGAAAAGAGATGTGAAGCTATCCACCTTTTTGCCAGCCTGAAAATCAAATAAACATGAAACTCTAGCTTGCAAAACAATAATAATGGCAGCACTAATGATGACCAAAATAATAATAATAAAAGATCAATATTTTATACATATCTTACCGAACAACAAGCCCATATGTCTGATAACGACCCTGTAAACCATTAATCATGCTGCAATGCTGACTACGAGAAAAAAGTTTCCTATCCACTGACGACACCCACTTATCACTTCCATCTAAACAAAAAAGCACAATAAGCAGAATCGGACAGAAATAAATCACAAACTAATGAATATGTAAACATTATCAACAGAAATTTTTACATTGTTTCTGCACCAGACGCAGGCCTCTTTCATGCAAAATTTTAAGACGAAATGCATATCCAGACATCAAAACATTGACATCATCCTCAGTAGCATTACAAGTCATTCCAAATCTACTCTGGAGACTGTTATACATAGTATATCAGATAGGCAAATCAAGAAAGACGCAAGCTTTCATAATTTTTTAAAGAGAGAAAAAGAAAGCAAATGGAGCATGGCTTACCTCTCCCCAATTTTTAGAAGGAAAGCAGATTTAGTCTTCTCAAGTGCAATCTCATCCATTGGCCAATTTCCAGAACCTTCCAACTAATTTTAAGTCAAATAGGACTGAGAATTCTGAATATGTTTAATAACGTAATCACAACTAGTTGCCAGATACAATACCTGAATCAGAACGTCCATTGGCTGTATACATGTTGAGGTAAGCTTTTGTAAACTCGGAATGACACCCTTCTCCTTAGCTAGGGGATGCGGTTCAGGAACAAACACAGATGTAAATCTGAAAGCTGTGAAGATTGATAGCCCAGATAAAAAATCAACTTCAACCAGCACAAAATAGACAAAATCTTAGCTTAATTGGAAAAAGAGGATGGAGAAGGGGATGTCAAAGATGAAAAGATCTAGAGAATGAGCAGCCATCACAAGTTTAGCTAATGGATTAGATGTTCAATCTATAAATCTACAATGTTGTAACATATAGATATAGGGCAGAAAAAGGGACAGGAACATGTCCCACCTAACTTTTGGCAACATATTCTATCCCAGAAACAAACAAACAAACAAATATCTAGAAACTTTAAGACCTGAGTGCCTGATAACATTGCTCCAATAATTCCAAATAGGCTTCTGGAAATTCATAATATCTCAACTATAGACCTGTGAAGAAGGGCAAAAACATAATACAAACCAAGTCCAGCTTGAAACTAAAATCTCATTGCTTTTCCTTTTCTGTGAAAGAAAATGAGAATTTGAATGCCTAAACAATCCCAAGGGGAAGGAACTAACATACTTCTAGACTAAACCCTGTTGCAATAAAATGTTTCTCGTACAGTGTCCTCAAATTCAACCTCAGATTCTTAGGATAAGGCCTAGTTGGCTTACTTACTGGAAATGCAGTACTCCTCAAGGAAATGCATCTTCAGATTCAAATTAAAGCAATGACCATTTCATCCTTGAGACCATAGTAACTTAAGGTGTAACCGCATGGCATGCTCAATGGGGTCCTAGAGCTTAAGCACACTGGAGTGAGCTCTATTGACGCTACGCATACATTGTATAAAAAATAAATAGATTTAATATCATGTCAACAGATTAAAATAAAATTACAACGATCAATATAATACAAATGAACGTTTGATAGATCAATTATTGCATAATAACATTTACAAAAGTACAGTCACAATCTGCTGAAACAAACAAATATATAGTATTCAGGTCGTTGCCCAAATTGCATGCTGCATGCTAGGACAAGCATTTCAATACATCTCCTGAGTGTTTTTTCTTTTTGCGCACTTACTATTGATGATGTCATAAAATCTTAATACAAAAATGAAACAGAGGTGCTTTGGTGAAGAACAACGCTGTCTGCCTTGGGCTGCATGCCTAGACACAGCACGCATCAGCCCACAGAAAGGGCTGGACCTTTGCAAGGCAAGGTGGAAGGCTTGGAGCCTAGGTATTTTAATAATTATGCTCAGTACACTCCATTGCATAGTGAAAACCATCCTTAATAATGCAAACGAAAAAACATAGAGCAAACAAGACCAAACCTGGATCTAGAGGTTGCACACCAGATACCCTCAAAGGAATGTCATCTTTGAGAAGGTGCAAACGCTTCGATAAAATCTCAAATGCCTCAAGTAAACTTCCAGTAAGTGATACAGTATCTACAAAATCAACATATTTTCCTCAATACAAAATAAAAAAACATTTATTTTGCAAATATAAAGGACGGAAGGAACAAAATAAGTTCTTTTACATAGTAATCACAATTGATGACCATGCAGTATTACCTCCAACACGTTGAACCAAAGAAAAGTCAAGTTGATCTACTATTTGGACAACATTTCCGCTCGATATGGAAAGGTGCAGACACAAGACATACTCAGTAATTCTTTTTATGACGAGATGCTTTTCTGATACTGTGCTTCCCCATACTATTACCACAACAAATATTGTTGTCAGCCCATACGGTTCACAAATTAATTTACCAGATCAGGAGCCAACTAAAAAGCAAAACATTAGTTTTCCCTCACCTGTGCTTTCAGCAATTGTACCATCTTTAAATCTTCTAAGTTCTGACTTCTTACCCCAAAAATTGCGGAACTTACGAGACTAATTGCAAGCCAAATAAAAAAATAAAAATTAGTGAATGGTACAACAAGCAAACACAGAACTAGAAGTCAAGGACTACCAGATACCTCCTCTTTATTTTCAGCATCAGGACCAACATCAGCCAGTCTAAGTGCGTTGTCTAAAGAGCTGAATGAAATCCCAACAAGCAATGGCTCTCTGTCAAACATTGAGAAACCCTAAAAATATAAAGTCATGAGGACAAGTTGATCTTAACAGGCGGATCTCTAACAACAAATAACCAAAAATTGGAGATAAGACCCATACCTCTTTTACATTGCATTTGGAAGGAATGTTTCTCCAGGTAACACGAATTGACTTTGTCCTGTCACTCAACCCTTGGTCTAACAGATGATGTACCTTCTGCTCATACAATCTCCAACACTCATCATCTAAGAAAAATCCAGACTCACATACCTTGGGATTTCCTTTCAAGTTCAATCTAAATAAATGAAAAACATTATAGAAAATGGCGAGGAGTATATCTACTAAAAAATGATGCACCTAAGAATTACTAGAAATCATAGAATTTTTTTTCCAAGAGTATATCATCAATAAGCACACGTGCTAAAGCATTAAAATAAGTGAAACCAATGTCACGGATACATTAATTTGCAACTGCAACAGGTGTATCATAATCGCAAAGTATAAGCCATTCATTTAGCATCATTTCTTCTTTTTTTTTCTTCATTTAAGAGATTCCGGATCAAATCCAAATTTTGTTTTAATGGGATAAACAGCTGTCACATGCCACATATAATGCACAATCTCGTCAACCAGTATTAACCCATTCCATGCACTGCATCTAACTTGGAGTTAATATTAATAAACCTTGATTCAATTGACTAAAACTGATAACAAGTTATTTAAATACCAAACATTAGTTCAGATAAATCTACCTCATGCAGTAGTCATATTTTGCAGGATAGTCGACTTTAGTCATAAACACCTCCTCAAATCCACCATCTCTGCATCTATCTAAGCAACTAACTGACAGAGCAGCCTCCTCCCGGAGCTGTATATTTACAGAGAAAATTTATTCCTAATATTAGCCACTATGATCCAGAAAACACAAAATGGATCACATAACTACATAGAATATGTACAATATGGCAGTGCAACTAAAACTTGCCTCTAGAAAACCACTCTTTGTCATGCGGAATGCAAAATTAAAGTGGGCAAATGGATCACAAATATTCACTGGGAATATTTGTCTATATTCCTGCCTTGCCTGCAATTGTAGAGTGTTTTTAAAAATAATAACTACAATGTTAAATATAAGAGAATATTATCTTTGACGAACCAACAAACAAAGAGTCCACTTGGTGGGGATAGCCAACGGTTGAGAAATCACAAACGTGCAAACAATAAGGTCTCTAAAAAAACTGCGCAATCAAATTAAGACAATGAACAGATGATCTTTTAAGATAATAGCTGACAAACCTCTTCTGATATATATTTTTGGCCTTGAAGCTCAAAATAAAGCCCAGACTGCCATACCTTGGAAGTGGCTATACGGGGAAAACCAATTATGATTAAACACCAAAGAGGAACAATTAGCAGGAATTGAAAATATACAAACAAAAGTGGTATATTTTACACAGTTTGATAACGCACTGTACAACAGTCCTGAAAATCTAAAAAGTTCAGAACATCAAGGCAAAATAATTGATCGCAACAGATATATGAGTGATCCAAAAATATGAAAATCCTAGACATAATAATGAAATTACATCAAAGATAAGCTAAATTCAAGTATAACAGAGGTTTCCTACATTAAGAGAGCAAATCAACTAGCTGAAATAATAACTCACGTGGTTACTGGTCCTTTTTTCCATCTTTGTCCAAGTTTAAAGTGTTATATCCTTACACCAAAATGAGAGGAAGAATAAGTTGGAATGTAATTAGTTGTATTGTAGCTGTATTGTTAGCTGTCTAATTAGCTATAATTTAGATTACCTAAGGGCATGACCAGTAGCAACAGCTATATTTCATTAGCTAAAGTAATAAATAGCTGAATAAAATTTGCTTTGGCTAATAGTATTTTCATTAGTGTATTTAGCTATTTATTGTTTAATTTTATTTTTCCAAATTAAGCCTTCAAAACTTAGCGACATTTAATCCTGTGTGCCCTAGCCCCCCGGCTGCGCGATGGGGGGAAGAGGGGCTGCGACGTGATGGGAGAAGGGGGGTGGCGGTGTTGAGATGCGAAAGGGAGGGGGCATGGGCAGCGACGCAACGTGGAGGGGAGGGGAGGGGATGGGCGGCGGCGCAACGAGGGCAGGGGGGTGGTGGCGCTGAGATGCGATGGGGAGGGGAGGGGACGACTGCAAGCGCGCTGCAGCGATCCGCCGTGTGGCGCTGGAGAGGACGACTGCAAGCACCAATCGAGGGCTGCTTGGTGGCGAGCACCAACCAAGGCTTCAAGGCCATCGCGGCCTGCGGCGGCGCCACCAGTTCGGTTGGCTTTAGAGCATCAAGTGCAACACGTGAAGGCATAGAGATGAGATGAGAGTATTTTAGGTTCTTCAAATAATTGAGTGATGTGGCATCTCAGCTATAAGCTATAATTTTAAGTAAATTTACCTAAACTTATTGCTATAGCTGGTCATATAGCTCACCTATTAGAGCAACATTTCATTTATATTTACCTATAGCTAATGAAATACCTAACCTACTGGAGATGCCTTCCTCCAATGCTAAGGGAGATCAGTTCAATTTAAGTTAATACTCTAAGAATGACTTTGAGAATAATGAAATGTAGAAGATTCCTTATGCTTTAATAGTAGACTCATATATCCTCAAGTTTGTATGCGTCCGGATATTGTGTATATAGTTGGGATGTTTGGGAATTTAAGTAACTTAAAAATGGATCGTTGGAATATCATTGGATATTGTGTATAAGTTGTAATCACTCAATTAAATAATTAGAAGGAATATCATTTGTTTCTTCCGCTTTTTTCTGCTAAAATATATAAATTATAACCTTGAATTATATAGGTTATACATTCTTATAATATTTTCCCTTGTGAGAAAGATGCTCAACCATGACAGCAAAAAATCTAAAAGCTCACCAATGAAGTCCATGGTGACTCGAAATATGTGAATTGGCTTCATTGAATGGTTAATACAGTTCTTGCCGGATTCTGTTGCAAGAAATGCCATAATGACAGATATTAAAAATCCACTCAAGCAATCATGAGCATATATTGAACTTCTTTGTCGAGCCCAGACCTACACCAGCATAACAAGAATTTAGCTTTCACCTCATTAATTAAAGCTACAACAAGTTCAGAAACTTCAAATAGCAACCTTCATTAGGACCAGCGCCTCCCCTAATTCCTTCCATCCAGAAAAGGTTTTGTTGATGAATTCTGCATTATCCTCAAGGAACATGTCTTCCAAAATACTACTATTGTACTTTGGTGTAGCTTGTGGGGCATTTCCTTTAAGAATTTCCAAAACAAATATAGGTGATTGAATTTTCACAAGGTTTATCTCACAAAGAAAATCATTACAATACCACATAATACCTAGCTTTAGAGAGCAAAAACTGTTCCGACCCATCTTCAACTTAGGTAACTTAAACAGGGATTTTGCTGTAGGAATGATCCTTATAGGTATACCATGATTTTCAACAAACGTATCACCTGCAGTGATAAAGGACGAGTTAGTACTCAAATTGAATTTTAGAAGCTCAAGTAAGTGTAACTTGCCCAAAAAGACAAGAAAGCAACCAAAGTCCAATGAATATCAGAAAAACTGACTTTAGCTCAGAGGTGCTGAACTGATACCTGAATAGGCTACTAAAATAGGTTTTCGAGCCTCATTTTGGAAAGTTGACCACTCAGTCTTACCCACAAATTGTGTGCGTTTCAAATATTTCTCAATTATGCACAGATAGAGACAACGTTTGGCATGATAGCGATAATCTAAATAATCTTTATTCTCAAAACAACCCTGCCAAGAGAAAGGGAAGAAAGAAGTTTAGATGTGCAATAACATAAAACCTTATCAACAAGTGGAGATACGTATATTGCTTCTACATAAACTCAAATAGGAAAACCATGCCAGATTTATCATCTTTTATGAATTATGATAATTAAGATATGACAACAGTCTCAATATTCCAGTTACCACTAATACACACAGAATGTTATTGTACGTAAAATGTATGCATTCTGACAAAATGCAATACCACAGTTACACAATACCCTCGCACTCTTGTCTTACAATCAAAAGTTGAAAATGCACACCCAGCAAATAATGAAAAACAAAATCTAGAGATTACAACCGAAATCTATTATCTCGAGATTATTATAAATGAGGTGATCCTAATTCAAAATTTAGGTTGACAGCGAGTGTAAAAATCCATTTAATTTTATGAAATATGGAACAACAATAATTTTATCGTTGTTCCATATGCCTGTCCCTAAGTCGTTGGGATAAAAGGATTTGTTGTTGTTGTGATTCTAATTTAAGGTTTTCAAGAGAACCTTCTGCTGGAGAGTTCAAAAACCATACAGTTTACAAATAATTCATACAACTGAAAGTCTGAAAGACAACACTAACTACGCTACTGTTGCTGCTGCTGTGCAAATGCCAACATCTCCGAATGAACATATAATGTAATCTAAAATGTAAATATGCTCAAACAAATTAAATAAGCTGAGTACCTTGGGTAAGCGGATGAAAATATCAACACTAACATCAGGCCTCGCAACGCAGCGAATCGCATAGCTACCTCCGACCACGACAGATTTTGGTCTCTTGAACTTGAAATCGACATCTACGGCACCGAGGTCCCTCACAAATCCCGGGGCTAAATCAGCAGTGACCTGCCAAATTTTTCAAAAAAACAAACCGAAAATCAACGTCTGGAACACGACTTAAGGTTCCTTGAAAAACAAGGATAGAAAAGATTACGGAAACAAGTAGACCTCTAAATCTTCGGGAATTTGGTCGATGGCTTGTTTGATTGCTTGGATGGTGCCGTCGACCAGGTCGGCGGCGGGAGAGGAGTAGTCTAGCTGAACCTCCTTCAGAAGCTCCGCCACTTTCAGGTCGATAGGCCTCGAACTGGTATCAAACTCCATTGTTGCCTGATTCTGCAGAGCTCGGAGAGACCGGGAAAGAGAGATGGAGGATGAGGAGCGACGGTGAAGGTGGCGGCGGTGGCGCGAGTTTTGTTTTTATTATGGGTTGAGCAATACTTAACTTTGATGATGAGTTTTGACATTATTTCACCAAATTAAACTTTAAAAAAACTCGTTGAAATTCTACACTTTTTCATAAATTTAAAGTTAAATGATTTATAATTCATTTTATTTATTAAAATAATAATTTATTATTGTTATTATTATTTGAATAAAAATATTATCATTCTTTCAAATCCACGATCCCCAGCCGAAACCGCCATCAAGTCGCATACGTCAGCCCGCTGCCCATCGCCGCTCCATCAGATTCACTTGGCCACCGCCTCCTCGCGACCAAGCCTCACGTTGCCGCCAGCATCATCCCCTTGGAGGGTTGTTTTGTGCGCGCCTATCTCTACAACTTCTTCGACGAGTACGGGATACCGAAAGTCGGGGCCACCTTCGGCCGCCGAGCCGGCAAGGGTTTGGGGCGTTGACGGCGAAGGCAGCAACGCTAGACGACGGTGCGGCGTTGGAGCGGGCGGCGTGGGGTGCAGCTTTGGTCGCAGGTGATGGAGAGACACGAAACATGGGTATGTTTTTTACAGACCAAAAAAAATCCGTTGGTTGTTTTCCAAATATTATATTACATTAGCCGTCGAGGGAGGGGGCGTGGTGCCGTCGAGGGGAGGGGGCGTGTCGCCGTCGGGGGAGGGAGGCTGCTCCTCAAATTTCAAGAAAATATATAAATTATAATAGATCGAAGTTATAAATTTAATATTTGATGAAATTAATGTGGTGACATTTATTATATTTAATCAAGTATTTACATTTAAATTGGTTTAGTTATCTATTGGTTTTGATAAACCCATGGAAAACCCAACTAAATTGCTTGCATAAACATCACTATCGTAACGGCATACATGAAAGTTCCATTTAAATTAAGGGGGAAGCACTTAAGCATCTTATACTTTCACTGGGTTCACTGGGTCTTTGGTACAGAAAACCCATAAAAAAAATGGCGACCCACACATATGATGTAATTTTACATGAGGTCCTTAGTCCTTAAGAAAGGGGAAGCCAAGAAAATTACATGCAATTTAGCATTTTGCACCTGACAACAGCCTCTCGCTTCCCATGCAGAAAATAGGGACTAACAAAACCCCCATACTTGCAGTTGGTTTGATGATACCTCTTACTGATGCAAGTAATCCGAATGTGTCCACTCCCAACTCTTATCGTACTACACTTCTTGCATTCGGCTTTGTCAACGCCTCAAGAAGCCTGAACATCCATCGATCCAGCATTCCTGTTCATGCATGGGTTAAAAAGTTGTATAGCCCAAAACAATTAAACGGACAATATTAGATAAATACATTTGTTATTATATTTATCAGAAGAGGAATAGAGACATCAGTTGAAAAGATCTCTTATCCTCTATACGGAGGGAAACATTCTAGTGCTCAGAATATAGACTTTTGGGCACCCAGGCCCAAACATCAAGGGCACATCAACAGTAATTGATATCAAATTTTCGATTGGAATAATTAAATGGGGTATTGTCCATGGGATGGGTACTGAAACCTCGAATACTTATTCAGTTCTGATGTTCTTTCCTTTGGGAAGATCATTTCAACCAGTTTCAGTGGACACCATAAAGTTGATGTTCAAAGGTCTCAGCAATGCTTCTTACTGAAACATATTTCCAATAGAGTTGAAGCATAAGAGACACACCTGTCAAGGCAAATGTACCACCTAAAACCGCACAAAGACGAGTAATGAAATGGAGAAAACTGTGCCTTTCTTCTCTGATTGTTACAGTGATGGGTGACAGGTCATACAGGAAGTAGACAGCTGAAATATTTTTTAAATAAACATCAAATGACAAAATTATACAAATTAATAACTGCGACTGCATTTCGTGAATTTAGAGAGGAATGAAAAATGCATCCAACATAAATTGAAGTCCCAACTACCTGGCCATGTTCTGTCAACATTTTTCATTGGAGAAAAATATTCCGAGACAGAGAACTGATTAGTTGGTAAAACATCTTTTGAGAGATATCTGTATTCTGTAGGAACAATCTACACACATATACAATAGAGAAACTTCAAGAGCTACGACAGAAGGCAAACCATTAAAGAAAGGCATGACATTAAAAATTTTAAAAACTATGTAACAATTTCCAAAAAATAAATTAATCCTACACTACACAAGAGAAGTGAATCTGCACAGAAAAATGTATGATTTGACAAAAAATAAAAGCAGTGAAACTGTTTAGTTCGGTTTGAATATAAGATTTCAATTAAACAACATAAATTTATCATAAATATTCGAATTTTTTTTTAAAAAAATAATCCAGACTACAAAATGGCTATTGCTACCAGTCATCTGCTGTATATAGTATCCATTGCCTCCAACGGGTTGCTTGGTCGACCATTGAATGGCTTCCATCTCCAAATATAAGATGGTAGCCACAAAAGCATCAAACAGCAACAATAAATCTTGATGGCTGAGGAAGGGAGTAGGGAGAGGAGGGAACTCAGGGAAGGGAGAAAAATAAATGTACCCAAAATTTTGAGAATTTTTTGGAGCAACTTCTTATCACTTCAAAAATTGTAAAGAAGGCGTCAATTTTTTGGCAACAAGCACAGAGTTTTGAAATAAATGTAGACAAACGATTTGTTCCCATTTTCTACATTTTTAATATTTGAGGGAAAAAACAAGACTTAGTTTCCTGTATTTCTTTTTTATTTTTTATCAGATTAGTTCCCCGTCGTTATAGTCATGGTTGAGGTGCAAGATATCAATGACACCAGAAACTGCCTTGCAGACACGAGGAAGAAATTGTTCGGCAAATTGGGCATGTATAAACTCAAATCACCTAGAACTAGACAACAGCTCTATATGCTTACACATTGAAAGCCCAAGATTCAAACCTTTATGTAATATTTAAATGTTCCACTTGTGCCACGAAGAATCCTAGATGTACCATCAAGAGGATTATGAATTCCAGGATATTCCAGCCCAAATGATAAGTTATGGATAATGTGACTGACGTTCACATGGTTAGAACCTTCAAAAATCTGCAATTAACAACAAAATAATCAACACAAAAATCGATGAGAGAGAGAGAGAGAACACTTGTAAGTCATATGATGCAGCTAAATTTCAAAGAACAGTTTCAGACAAACTATTTAATGTAAAATTAATCAAAAGTATCTCATGCCATGAGATTCAATAACAAAATAACATTTTGAAGTTGGCTTGATTAAAAAGCAAAAAGAAAGACAGGAGAGGGAGGCATAATAACTTACAGCCTTTTCCAAGAATTAAAAGATAAAAATGTGGCAATAATATCAAGGTGCATTAAACTTGGAAGTGTCAAATTGGAAGTTCCATGAAAGCTGAAAGTAAGCAGATAGTATCTATCCAAAACAATGTCATTTTGATAAATTATTTTGTTGATGTCGAGCATCATGAAACGGATTCTCCTAAGCTATGAATAAGGCTGATCTACAGCAGTGGCAGTGTAACTGATCTGAAGCTGCTCTTGATTCTAATTGATTTCCACTGACCACAGAAACAACTAAAAGCAACCATTTGTAACTGGACTCATTGATCCTGCAATTGTACTTTGGACCAGTAATGTGAGCAGAGGGATTAAGGTTTATAAGCCAAATGGGAAGAATAAATAAGGATGATGATCTACTGCAGTGGCAGTGTAACTGATCTGAAGCTGCTCTTGATTCTAATTGATTTCCACTGACCACAGAAACAACTAAAAGCAACCAAGTATGTGTAACTGGAATCAATTATCCTGCAATTGAACTTTGGACCAGCAAAGCGAGCAGAGGGATTGACGTTTATAAATCAAATGGGAAGAATCATCTACATTTAAAAAACTTTATTGCTTAGGCAATCATAAGCTTTTGCATAAAAGGCTTCCTATATTTCATCACAATGTCATACATAATAGGAAATATGTGATAGTTAATCATATATCTACATTCATTACCATACATGTTATGGTCATTCTTGTCACTTTCAGACCACAAAATTTTCCACTTTCACATGAACATGTCCTTTTCAAGTCTAACTAATAAACATAAATGGAAAAAAGTTAAGACAAAATAATCTATTAATGCCCCAGAAAATAGCATATTTTCCTCTAAATCCACTAGAAAATTTTGGTCTTCATTTGACATAATAATATCATTAAAAGGCCATGGCTAATATGGACACATCCTTCCCCCATAATTAATTTAATTACAAAAGACCTATCCACAACTTACACTTGGGACATTCGTGACGGGATAAAAATTCTACTGTTATGCTAAGATTCACCCTTGACATACTAATATCACTGCATACATAAAATAAATTATCATGAAAGTACCATCACATATAACATGATTAGCTTCCTTAGTTTTTTGTCGAGATCAATGACCTAACCCGGAGAACACGAAAAAAAAAAAAAAAAGGTAAATGAGTAGCTTGCTGACATTTGGTTGGTAAATGAAAATAGGTAACAATTTTGATACAAAGATTCTTTATTCCTATCGAATGCTACTAACATGTTTACTGAATCAGAAGATCTCTAGTTTCTATGCATAAAAAGCAAGAAAGATGGGAAAAGAGAACCACATCACCAAAAACATGATTGACAAAAAGACTACCACTTCAAAAATAATTATTGGATACCTTGTTTTTATATTTGGGACCTTAGAAGGAAGAAAATTCCATAAAGAATTTTAATGTTGTTTTCCGACAGAGAATTTTAAAACCAAACTAGCTCTTGCTAGTTAATTTTTCTCTTCCATCAAGCTAAATTTCACCTTCAGTGACACTGGCATCCCAACCCCCAAACCAGGTTGAAGCACTATAAATTCTTTAATAGATTATAAACATAAAGCACCCCTCAGTCAAAGATAAACACTTCAATTAGGTCTTTTTTAGTAAGCCTTCAAGTGAAAAGCAAATTTTCCTGGTATTCATCATAGCTTTGATAGAATGACTGGTATTGTTAAGCATCAAAGTTAGGAAACTTCATCTATTTTTTATTATTATTATGGATCCTGGCCCACCCTGTGGTCACCACCGGGTCTATTTCCCTTGCTGCAGTAGCTCTAAAAGTTGAACCTTCCCCGGATGGTCACCCACCTCCAACCTATTTAACCCGTTGGATCAACACCAATCGGGGTACCCCATGGAGGACAGAACCTTCATCTATTCAAATGATAAATAACTTTTACATTTAGACTTCCGTTCACATGTGCCTAAATGTTCATACAAATTGTTCGGGCGGCCACAACCTCAAGAATCTTCAAAAAGGGATGTTTCCAACTTTTTCGTACATCTAAGATATGAATTAAATTATCAAAACCAAAATAACTCACTAAAGCCGTTTTCTGAAAATAATTCTATTTTGTTGTGTTTCCTTTAATAAATGAAGTTTACTCTACAAATATCAACAAAATCATTCAAGTTTGATTATATATAATATTGCAAATATGAGCAATGAAAATAACAACTATGACAACTAACCATTTGGGCAACAAAAATATTTAAGCCGTGAACTGAAATATGGAAGTTTCCAGCAACCCTTTGGACATCTAGCATTCCATAAACCTGTACAAAGCTTCACACTTACGGATTAACGCATAAACATAAACTGTTAAGGACTGGAAGACAGAGGGACAACAACACACCCGGCAGCCTTCTCCACTAGCCAATGCTTGCTTCACCTTCTTGACCAGGTCCTCAGCAGCTTGATCAAAGCTATGAGTATGAGTCGGCCTGTGCTGATCAGCGTGGTGATCGTTATCGCCTATTAAACGGTAGCTGATGAGATGTTAATTTTTCTGAAGCCTGATTATCCTAATTGAAAAAATAAAAGTGCCTTTAACTGAATCAGAGGAAAACTACTCGGCATTTATAATGCTATAATTCTGAATTATTGGTGAAGATATTTAGGTCAACTGCAGCCATACAATTTAGAAGCAATAATTCTACTATTTATTTTCCGTGACTCCCAAAACCTACTAAAAATGCAATTTGAGTCTATAAGGGCTCATTTGTAATTAAAATAGCATTCCTATTTTCCCAGCACACTAATATCAGGAATAGACTATTTTACCAGTCAAATTTAATTGACACATTCTTAAAACTTCATATGAAAGTCATGTTACAATATTTAACTATTTAAATATATATATATATATAACCAAACCAAACCAACAAGTGTTAATCCCAATAAATAGAATTGGCTATATGAATTACGACAAATATAAAAAAATCACAACTACTAAAAATATCATTGTAATTATTTATAGTTATTATAAATAATTATTTTTATTTACATAAATAGAAGGGAACAAAAAAAAAACAACTAATTTCCTATCAACTTGGTAAACTATTTCAACAGAGAAAGAAGTAGAAAACTATTTCCCACATTGCAAAAATATATATTATGTAAGTGTCATGTCATTATGAGGGAAAACTTAATTTATTGCCTTATCGTTAATTTGTAAAAATCAAACTTTCCCTCATTACTTCCTAGGAAACTAATTTGCCTCCCACAAAATGAACGACCCTAAAAATTTTCTCAACCAGAATGCAAGTAGTGATCCATTTCTGCATAGTTCTTCTCACTGTGCATACAACTTAGCTTGACTATGGCAATACAATCTAGCAAATAGTTGGAGATCGAAGGTAGTTTAATCTTTTAATATTAATGTAATACGCTATAAGAATGTCTTCCTAATGCTCTCAATAGTCAATATGCATGAAATACAATCTCAAATACCATTGTTTACATGGTATCATAGCCACAATAGAGAACTCTCCTTACATTGTTCTCACAACGCATTTCCTTGACGCCATTGGAGGATGAAGATGCCCGATGAAGACGACAAACCCTCCACCACCCCAACAACAAGACAAAGGATTGTAGAGAGAGCAAGAGAGAGACTAGAACGATCCATCAATCAAAGAACGAGGAAGATTGGAAATGTTGGGACGACCTTAACAGAGAGGTGTGCTCTCTCTGTGACGGTGCGGCATACGAACCCTACGACACTGCAATCTCTCTACAACGTCAATCCCAAATATAATGAAGCAACGATCCCTCACTACGACAACAACGATACAATGATGACGACAAACCCTGTGACACAATCCCTGACGATGAACCATGTGATGTGTCACCTCTCCCACAAACACGACCTTGCCACAATCCCAAATGCACTTCTCTGCATTGTGTTCTCGCGGTGATAAATGCAAACGTTAGGTGTCGTTGGACGTCAATAATGCAAGTTTTCTTGTTCTACCTGATCGTGACTCATAACTGTATATATTTATATGTTATATATATACATGCACTATGGGCTCCTTATATTGACTTTTGTGAATTTAGCAAACGATGGATTATATCCTCTTCATCGTTTGTGTTGATGATATTATTATTATTGGCAATGACAAGGCAGGCATTCAGTGATTGAAGTATTTTATGCAATTCAAGTTTTGCACCAAGGACCTAGGCCGCTTACGTTATTTCGTGGACATAAAAGTGGCTTATTCTGACCAATCAATTTCTCAGTCACAACGAAAATATGTTCTTAATATACTTAATGAAATTAGGTACTTGGAGGTAAAACCAGTTAATTCTCTTATAAATCCAAATGTCAGATTGGATTCCAAACATAGTGACTTACTCCAGAATCCTGTTCAATATCAAAGACTAGTTGAAAAGCTTAATTATTTAACAGTCACCAGACCAAATATTTCCTTTGCAGTGCACGGTAAGTCAGTTTATGAGTACTCGTATTACCCACTGAAATGCAACCTTATGGATTATGAGGTACTTGAAAGGTGTGCCTGGACATGGTCGTCTACTAGGGTAATCTTAACATACAAAGTTATTCTGAAACTGAGTAGGCAGGATGTCCACTTGATCGGAAATCCACTATCGGTCATTGTGTATTTCTTCGGTCATTGTGTGTTTCTTAGTAAAAATCTTGTAGTGTGAAAGAGTAAAAAACAATATGTGATGTCGAGGTCTAGTGCTGAAGCTGAATGTAGGGCTATGACACATGTAACAAGTGAACTGGCGTGGTTGGAAATGTTGTTGTCAAAAATTGACTTTCTATCCCTCTGAATTCCATTGTGATAGTCAATTTGCTATTTATATTTCTTCTAATCCATTGTTTCACAAAAGAACAAAGCATATTAAAGTTGATTATCATTTTGTACATGAAAAGATGCATAATAAAGCAATTAAGTTTGCACACAACCAAACAGAAAACCAACTCATTGAGGGATAATATTAGAGGGTGGAGGTTAATTTAATCTTTTAATATTAATGTAATACGCTATAAGAATGTCTTCCTTACCCTCTCAATATACATAAAATACATTCTCAAATACCATTGTTTACACAAATATAGTTCTACTATTTAATTTATGTGACTCACACACTAATTAAATTTATGATTTAAATTTAAGAATCTTCCCAATCAGTGCAAGTAGTGAGCCATATCTGCTAGTTTTTCTCACTATGTATACTTCTCATGGACACTATCACATGGAATATTGTTTCCTCTAAATAATATGGATCTTTTTGTGCATAAACTATAGACGCCAAATTCTGTAAGGGTAGATTTCATTTAAGCACTCAAGGGTTTAGGCACTACGAGGCTGCAAATTAGGAAAATTGTCGGATGGACACTATCAAGTGAAATTATTTCCTTTAAATAATATGAATAATTTTGTGCATAAACTATAGATGCCAAATTCTGTAAGGGTAAACTTCATTTAGGCAGCCAAGTGTGTAGGCACTATGAGGCTGCAAATTAGGAAAATTGTCTGATTCTGCCGACAGGAAGTGTACAATCACTTGCCTATCTTTTGAGTCAAGAATTAAATGCTTATAAAGAAAAAGCATAAACTTTTAAAGTGTGCCCTAAAAATAAAATACAACTGAGTCATTACTTTGATGAGTATGGGGGGAGGAGGGAAGGTAGGGGAAGGGGAGGGTCAGAGGAGGGAAGGAGCAGGGGAAGGGTGAAGCAGTAAGGTAGATGGCTCTCATGGCAAGAATACCACACATACTGGCAGCCACCTTGCTGTTGCAGATCTGAAGCAACGAGTCTAATTCATAATCTATGTAAATAACACTAAAAAGAATGTTAAAAATAACAAAGAAATATTAGCCATTGCTGTATAGCTACATTTGAAAATGAAATTCTTTATATCATATATGGGAGAGAACTAAAAAATAAAGTAAGAACAAAGGGTGAATCATAGAATTATAATCAAAGCTAAATTAACTTCGTTTTCTTACAAAGGGTAATGTACCATACACATTACCATGATTGTGATCCCCATGTTCTTTTTCCACCAGATCAGATATATATTCAGTTCCAATGATATGACCATCATTATTCAAGCGAAGCTGCAAAAGATTGACACTTGTTAGAGTACAACAACTAGCGACTTGCATATAGAAAAGTATACTGAAAACATATGTTTGAGCATAAAACAAAAGGCAAAATGTCCAAAGGGCCCATAATCACAAAAAATAGAGCATCAAAGGAAAAAATAACCCCCCATCAGAGCTCCAGTGCAACTAATTATTAGCATTTCACAGGAAAAAGTGTGTCATCGTATCATAGTCATATTACAGGCCACAATATATATTATATCACGCAGAGTTTTCAAAGTGCTAAAGTAATCAAGGCATTAGAAGGCCTCTCTAGGTGAGGCAATGCCTAGTTGTTGACTAAGAGCGTTTACATTATAATTTGTAATAACGTAATAAATACAATAATAATTTATGCTTATTGGTGGATTTTTGCACAAATTGTTTATGCTTTTTTGAGTAATTAAGTATTTGTTATAAGAAATTAAAGACACTAGCAAGTAACAATTGAATTTAATTTATACACATATATATAAAGTAGAAAAAATTATAAAAATGTATCTAAGCCACTTGTAACAAAGCGTGGAAGCACCTTGCCTATCTAAGAATGCCTTTATCGCCTAGGTGACGCTTTGAAAACTATGTTCTCACGCATTTCAGAAAAAATAAGAATGATTGTATCTCAAAGGCCAACCCTATTTTAGCAAATATATATTCTCACATGTTAAGGGAAAATAAGAATGATTGTTTCCCGAGGCCAACCCCATTTTAGCAAACTTCAATTGAGTTTCATAATCAATTGATATAGTGATCAGCAAAAAGGTAATACTCTATTTGCACTTCCTCTGGTGTATTATCAAGTTCTAAAATACTGAAGTGGAGATCAGAGTGTACTTGGGAAATGCAAGCAGCTACCCTTCTCTCTAGATTGTCAGAAATTGCCATTAGGTGAAGTCAAAATCCAAAATACCAAGAACAAAAATAGAGAGAACATAAGGCCATATTTGGTACCCATATTTTGTTTTTTGTTTTCAAAATTTGATACTTGGTAGTTTTTAAACGCTGTATTTAAATGCTCTTTTTAGTTGTTTCCATCGCATAATTTTTGTTTGGTCATTGTTTCTAGCTTGTTTTTTTTTTACTCCCTCCCAGCACTGCACCGAGCATCCTCCGCCAGCCTAGAGACCTGCAACTTCACAACAGAAAAACAATGAGCCACAACAACGAAACAAGGGCATTAGGGAGAGAAAACGCCACCACAAAAGGTCAACTCTATTTTAAAACTGCTTCCCTAGGTGGAAGATGCATGAGGGAACGAGGAGTGCAAACTGTCCATGGTTTTACCATGGCCACACTTGGCAGTGAACCATTTTCGCCGGGTATCATCATCTTATCCTAGCGCGCTCAACTCATCCTAGGGTCTGAATTCCCCTCTCCCACCGGCCTCCACCATTTTAATAGCCCCCATTAGACACTCCCAACAGCTGCAATCAATTAGTAATTATACACGCACACAAGTCCTCGGTGCTCCAGGAAGTAATTCTCAAGACAAAAAAAAAAAAAATCAACAGCACGAGCAAACAAGAGCCAAAATTTGGTCAACTCCAAGATCTAGTGTCCATCTTGATCGCCACCAAACACACCTAAGTAAACGCTCCAGTTGCCCCTCCGGCGAGACAAAGACCCATCCACGCACAGACTAAAAAAAAATGGGCTGAAAAAAAATCAAACACACCTATCCCTGTAACAATACCTGAGGGTGCGAGGGAGAAGAAGGCAAAGACGACACCTTCACAAGAGAGGAAGATGGAGGAAGACAGATCTGAAAATCATTTATTGAGGGCGTGAGAGAGAGGAAGACGAAGATGGAAAACAAAAATAGAAGTCACAAATCAAGGCGAATCTGGGCAGGGGAAGAAGAATCTGGGTGTGAGGGAGAGGAAGATGAAATCTGATGCGAATTTTGGGGACAGACCACCAGCGTCGGCAGTTTTTGTTTGACAAAGACGACGCAAATTTTGGAGAGCAGGAAATAAATACCACCGTCTATTCTGGGCCCACCACATTTTGTATTCAAAAACATGAAAGCATTTTTAAGTTCTACAACCAAACACGCTCTAATTCACGGTGGTACATTTTTCCCGCAGGATAGAAAGGTATAGGGGGTCTATTATGTTTTATTATAATAAGACATTATGTTAGAGGTCGTTTATCAGGATATTTGTTAGAAACCAACGGGAGATGAAACACTTGAATCCATGAACACGAATGTTAAATCGATAAGGGTTCTTTGAATCCCCAAATGAGCTGAAACAATTGAATCCATGAACAGAAACAGCATATTGTAAATTTAATCCTCTTAAAGTACTAGGAAAATGTTTCCAGGAATTTAATTTTGAAAAGAAAAAATAGTCACATTCAAGGTCTCCAATTGTCCTACCTAAGCTACCATGAGAGAAAACGAACTTACCATGCCATCCAAACACCAAACAATAACAACTTCCCTCTTACCGGTGCCACAAATAAAACTTGCTCGCTTCTTATTTATTAAATTAAAACCAAACGTTTATCATGTTGTTTTTTCAGTTCAAAGATAAAAAATTTTAAGTTTCATCACACTCATCTCGGAAGACAATGAAGCTATTCACTAGTTACTAGTAAGTAAGAAACTGGCTTACTTTCCATATGTTTGTATCAAGATCCACTTCATGTTTGCCCGACATATCGATAGCATCCACACTTAAGACTGCAAAATTAAACAAATGAACTCACTATGAGGCTTCAGGCTTTATCAAGGTAAATATGATAATTAAAATAATAGACAGAAACATTATCAATGACAAAAAATGAAAATAATCCAAGTAATAATAAGAAATATGCTAACCATCACAAGGTAAAGAAGGAAATGTCATATTTATGTGGATTGGAAGGGTCTCTCCACGTTTTCTGTCAACAGACATCTGTAGAGGGCATTTTAATCGTTAGTAGATACCCACGGCATAGAACTCCCCACCCCATAAGTATTATTTGGGACTTATAACACAAAATAGTATTTGTATAGTTTTGCATACATTCATGCAATACGATTAATTCCATCATGAGCAATTTAGGCACAAAATATCCAAATAATAAAATACATTACTAGGGCTGTAGACCCTTTGAGAGAAGTTTATAGAATACATCTGAATAACAGTTTAAGATAAGAATTGGTAATTGTCAGATTCTTATTCTTTTTTTTATATATTAGCCAGCAGTAGTTACCAGATAGGACTTCCTAGCTTCTCTGAATTTTATTCAATTTTCAATTAGGTCTGTTTGCCTAACATATTATTCCCTCAAAAATTTTTTTTTTCAATAAACCCCCAAATCCCAATAAGTCATAGGCTATCTAAACTAAAAGTCTAAAATATGACTATTGGTCAACAACTCGACATTGTACAAGAATGCTGATAATTCAGCTCCCGTAATTAATGTATTATGAATGTAATTAATGTATGATGACCATTTAAAATTGTAAATATCTTTTACATGGAATTCCAAAAGTTGCTCCAGCCGCATTTGATAGCAGTTCAATAATGTATTAGGTAGTGCCTTTAATGCAATGTTGCAGGGGAGTGCTATTAGTTTACAAAGTCTCAACTCCAATTTTAGGAAGACAATAAAGGATAATGTTGAGGTAGTATTTCTATCTTGTA
This sequence comes from Taxillus chinensis, assembly GCA_023512835.1. Lineage (NCBI taxonomy): Eukaryota > Viridiplantae > Streptophyta > Magnoliopsida > Santalales > Loranthaceae > Taxillus > Taxillus chinensis. The sequence continues at coordinate 12,120,884 of CM042084.1, read as the reverse complement.
TCTTAACCCCCTCCCCCACTTACCTTCCTCCAACTACCATAAAAAATGGAGAGAAAAAAAACTAACGCACTTATTTAGGTTTTCAGTAAATGATCATATTTGAAAAAGTAAAAGAAAAAAAAACTTAAATACGAACCTGATGCACTGTATGTATAGAGAGATAGTATCCCAATTCATGCAAGAACAATGACGCCATTATAACCAAACCAATGATCGAAACTACACAAAAGAGGAGAAAACTTCAAATTACAACTACAGTTTTTGTACCAAAAGTGCAATCCCTATAATCCACCTTACAATACTTGTTTGTGCTTTGGCTATCCAATATGTTCACTCCAAAAACAAGGTTGCATGAACATTTTTTAATGATAATTAAAAAAAAACACGAGTACCAAGCAAGCAAATTGATCCCGGGTTGAACAGTTCCAACCCCACAAATCTGCCACCAGGTTAGTCATGTTTTATATTTTCAATGGTCCACATGTTTCTCCCTTTATAATGCATACATTTCACAAAATTATTGACAATTCCACCACATCTTAAATATATATAAATGTATACACGAAGAAAGCATGAAATTCGCTTCTTAAAATTTTAGAATAATCCAATTTCCCTTTAAAAGTATATCCTTAAAAATACAGAGATCTCCAACTTATATTAAATCCAAAAATTATGATATTTTAGTCAAAAGATTCATTCAAATAAGTTTAGAGATCCAAATTTTCTGAGGATGCAATGAGCAGTGTACCAAAAGATTATGTTAGATTGCATGTTTACAATGGATCTTTTTGCCTCATTTCCAAATACAAGGTCAATATGTATTCGCAGATGCCAAATTTGGACTTGAAAAGCCAAAAGTGATTCTTAAGGGATAAAATTGATCAGGGAGTCTCTAACTCAGCCTTACAGATGTGTTCCCTATCACACCAAGACATCACATCTAATGATGCAGGAAGGCAGCAGGAATGAGGGAGATGAAGTAACTAAAAAATTTTAAAAAATCTCAACAATTAAAGGTGCTCGATATGATTATTACAATATCATATCATACATTATAGATTCGAACATAAGATAAATCTCAATAATCAAAGGTGCTTGATATGATTATTATTATTATTATTATTATTATTATTATTATTATTGATGGATTGATAGATAATATCATTATTACAATATCATAAATTATAGATTCAAACATAAGATAAATCTCATAATGAGGGAGTTACTAAAACAATTCCTCAAAATTTTGAAAACAATTTATACTTACCAATGCATATTTTAATTTTTATATTTAAAATAAAATGGGAATGCAATTTATAATTACCAAATACAAGGCCAATATGAATCGCAGATGCCAAATGTGGACTAGAAAAACCAAAAATGAGTCTCAAGGGATAAAATTAATCTGGGAGTCTCTAACTCAGCCATACTGATGTGTTCCCCTATCACATGAATACATCAAATCTAATGATGCAGGAAGGCAGCAAGGATAAGGGAGGTGAAGTAAATAAAAAATTAAAAATAAAGCTCAATAATCAGAGGTACTCAATATGTTTATTACAATATCATACATTATAGATTCAGCCTTCAGGCACGAGATAAATCTCACAATGAGAGAGCTACTACAACAATTCCTCAAAATATTGAAAAGAATTTATAATTATTAAATGCTTTTTTTATATCTAAATAAGATGAGAATGGGCTGCAGTTGGCTGCCATGTTAGAAGTGAGAAGACCACTTTTGGGAACTTTTTTTATCACTCCCAAATTTTAAGTTCCCAAAACTTAAAGTATAGCACAACATGTTTTGTCCCACAGAAACAGGAAATGGGGCCTAACTAACAAAGTAAAAATAGAGGCATGCAGCATAGCTCCAAATTTTCAAAGCCATAATAATGGATCCTTCATTACATATACTCTCCTAGAAAGAAGCCAAAGCTCCCTAATTGGTCCTTGACAAGCATTTTCCTCTAAAAGCATTACATCTTACTGTGGAAAGAGAAAAAGGCCGTCAATGTTTAATTTATATAAAAACAAATTAATGACTTTAATAGGTCAAACCATGTGTAGAAACTCAATTTTTACATATGTATAGAGAGTAGGATAATTGATAAGAAAATCTTTTATTGTTTGACTTTTTTTTACCCGAAAATGGCTATCACATCTTGAGAACAAAAACAGCTAAAACAAACACATCCTAAGAATTTGTGCACCAGTTTTTCTTTGCTAGTAGTAAAATGTATTTTACACGAGGTATAAGCAACAAAGCACTATCTACAGCATTTAGGAGTTAAGAAAAAGATAAAATCTGCAGTGCAACAAAAGAAGGATAACAGGTAGATACCAAGTGCCCCAGATTGTGTCTTCTGCAGCAAATGCTCCTCCGCACGAGGAAATGCATCTAAACTTTTTATAGTTTGTTTCACACCCATATTCACTCAGTTCTATTTTACCTTGACAGGCCTGTCACCTGCATGAGAAACCCATCATAAGCTTGAGAAAATGAACATATACCGCAAAATAATTATCAAAATTATCAACTGGTGTGCTAAAAAAAAATCCATTGCCCGTGTTCCATAAATTGGAAAAAGAAGCAATCAAGCCCTTGCAAAGGAAAATCCCACATACCCACGTAAGAAAAAATTCACTTATTTTCAATCTCTTCCAATCTTTTAAACATGGAGATTCGAAAAAAAAAAAAAAACTTTTTTCATCGCTGTCGTCAATTTCCAAACAATAAGGCAAAATAGAGAGAGAGAATGGAAAAACAAAACGAAACTCAGGAGATTAATAAAGCAACATGACATGATATCTCTGTTTTCCCCAGAAATCGTATGAATCACAACGAAAAAAATAAGAAGAAAACGATTATTCGAATCACCTGATGGCGTCAATCGGCAGATTATGTAATAAGTAACCCGCGAAGCTAGCAGCAAATTCGGAAACAAGAATGAGGATCGCTCGTGAATCGCAGGTTGTTCAACGAGGTTTCTACTCGACGATCGGGAGTCGGCCGTTCATCAAGCACTAGACCTGCCCGATCCTGCTGACAAGAGCTTCGCAATTGTGGGTTTTGTTGTCGAATAGGGGTTCTTCAATCCGACAAAATAGTCGTTCGTAGGATGGGAGCACGCTCGGCCCTCAAATTAGAAAGCCACCATCCAATCATCTTTTTTCTTACCTTAATTAATTTAAATAACTATCACGCCGCGCGTACTGGGCAGTTTTATGGTTAATCTGACATAATGATCAAAAGGCAATTACAATCCAATTTTGTTTATAGGCAATTTTTGTTTCTAAAAATTACTTTTAGAAATTAAATTAAAATTTATTTTTTATAAATAAAATATATTTTTTTGTTGATGGTTATTTTCTGTCGAATTAAAAATAACTTTTACAAATTTTGTTTTCGGAGGGGACAGCATCATCAGGAGGGGGTCGCGTTATTGGGGGACGGGAGTGTCGCAGGCAGAGGAAGCCATCGTAGGAAAAGAGGGGATCGCTAGGGGAGGGTCGCGTCGGAGGCGGGAGCATCGCAAGCAAAGGAAATCATAACAAGAGGTGAGGGTGTCGCCATGAGAGGGTCGAATTGCAGGGGGTGGGGACTTACGTCGGCAGCGGGGGCCAAACAAACTGCATTGCCCTAGAGGGTCGTCGGGTATCGTGGGGGACAGATCCTAGTGTCGAGAGGCAAATCCAAGCATGGGGGGTCACCGAGCACCAGGGACGGATTCAGAAGGAAGGGGGGGCGAGATATAAACTGTGTAATCTACGTATATTATTTAAAACTATGATTAGCACCATCTAAGTTAGGAGTGAAACTCTAAACCGCTAAAATCGATCTAAACTGACCCACCGAAATCACCAATTTAATTTATCAAACCGATAAAACCGAACAAAATCGAGTTGGTTAAGTTTGAAACCAAATAATATTATTGGTTTGATTTGTTTTAAAATTTCAAAACCATGATTTAAATTGAATCGAACTAAATAATATTGTCATTTATTTATTTTCTATTTTTATTTTATGTTTTTAAATTTATTTATTTAAGATAGTTTGTTAATACATGATGTGTTATGTTTGTGAACTATATTATATAATTTTAAGACCTTTAAAATTATAAATTCGATATATATTAGTATTAATGTGCACACAAATTATATTTTTATTTTATATCATTTTAACTTTTAAAAATTAAAAAATTAAACAAACCGATTCAAATTAATAATTTTTTAAATCACAATTCATATACATATATATATATATATTAGTAATTAACATATATATACAAATATATAATTATATATAATAATAATAATATTAATAAGTTTAATTCCCCCCAGGTGTCAACGCCAAGCACCGAGCATCGCAATAGGAGATGGGCGGGGTTGGAGAGGCATTGCAAATGGAGAGGAAAAGTGAGAATAAAAAACAAATACTAAAAACACTGTTTAGGTGTTTTCATTTTGTGGGAATTAAAAACCGATTGTGTCACGCCTCGGATTTTCGACCCGCAGAAACCGGTTAGTGAATCCCCATGCCTGCACCCAAAGGGACAAGAGGTTGGTGAGAACACCGAGAAATGGACCTTAGCACGGGTGCCGTCCCTAAACCATATCACACATATACAAAAATCTCATTTCAAAGCACAGTACAAACACACATTCTTTCCCCCACGGGGTTACATCATAGTTTTCATAATCCAACAAAACGAATAAACATACACAAGGTCTTCACCTCTGGTGAATCTCCCAGCTCCTGTAAGCACCTGAAATAAACAAAAACAAATATAACAGGAGGGGTGAGCAACCACAGCTCAGTAGGGATCATGTCTCCCCGACCCATCCCAACTCATAAACTAGTGTAGGCATGTGCTCGTGTAATGTTACATATACATTACCAACTCAATCATGTATACATGCATTCAAATACATAGAAAGTTTCCAAGGTAATCACAAACATTGCCTCTCAGACACCATGTTGCCCTCCCAGACACAGTATTGCCCCTCGGGCACAATATTACCTCTCAGGTACAGTATTACCTCTCAGGTACAGTAGCCTCTTAGACTTCAAACAAATCTCACCTCTCAGGCCCTCAACAGTAGCCTCCCATGCTTAACAAGGTAGCCTCACAGGCCTACATGACCACTAGGGTTCATATACTCTCTCTGTAACTTAGGCCAATCTTCACAACTCTATCCTCCAGTCTTGACTCAGAGAGAAGATTTTAGTAGAACTTGTTTTCTTGAAACAAAAAGTCCCGGCATTGGCTCCTCATACCATAACTGAGATAATCTGATTTTGGGAGATTTTTCTAAGATGTCTAACCCCACTTTCCAAAAATCCACCTCTACGGAAAACTGGATTTTTCTGAAATTTTACACTAAAGCCCTATTTTCACATTTTGAAAGAGTGGAATTTATTTTTCTAGTATTTTTCTTTGAATCCAAATAGGAGTATTTCGTTATTTATATTGTAACTTAAGTATAAATACTTAAATGTGGAGAGGCATAATGGTTACAATGTAAATGGTCCAGTCCAGTCAAACTGGAACTGCACTGTCCAACTGCTCGAGACTGCTTGAAACACATGCTCGATGCTACATTATGCTCGATGCTCTTTGCTCGAAGCCTCTGCTCGAGACTGCTCAAGACACTTGCTCGAGGCTATATTCTGCTCGACGCTCCCTGCTTGAGGCCTTTGCTCGAGACTGCTCGAGACTCTGCTCGAAGTTTCTCGAAACTAGCCTCGAGCAGTTCTCCAATCGCAAACTGCTGACTGCGTTCTTCCCCAATTCGTCCCAAAACCCAATTATACTCGTTAAATCTCCATTTTTAAGCACTAATTCATCCCACAAATGGCTTTCTAACTCATCATAGCCATCTTAGGCTACCAAAACCACATCAATTCATACCAAAACAACATAAATCGAGTTTCTCAAACTCTAGGGTTCATACTTCCAATTCCACGAATTAGGAGTTAATTCACATGTTTTAGCTACTATAGCAAGCATATTCAACGACATAGGAGTGAGAAGAACGAATCTCTACCTCGACTTTGGTTGATTTGAGCTCCAGATCGTCCAAATTCGTTTTCCCCTTCTATTTCTCTCTCTTCTCCTCTCTTTCTCTCTCTAGAAAGGCATGCACGTATGAAAATTAGGGATTTGAGTTCTTCACTACCCTATTTATACTTTCCCACATTTAATTCGTTAAAATATCAAAATTATCCTCACAAGGTCCAAACTCCAAATCAAGCCCAACTACTGTCAAAACGCTCCGTTTGACAAGTACATCACTGTACTAAGGTTTGTTTTTCCAAATAAGACCTCGAACATAAAGTCACCCGATCACACTACAAAAATCCCAAAATTAGCCTTTTGGGGCTCCGACTCCAAATCGGGCCCACTCACAGTCAAAACTCTCTATTCGACACAAACGTCATCGTACTGATATTCACATCCCTCGATGTGCATTCCATCACATGGTTAACTGCCAGAACCCCAAACACGGGTCATTACAGATTGTATTTGATTTTTTTAAAAAACGTTGACCAAACAAATTGTATTAGTCATTTTCTGTATTTAAATACAGAAAATAGCCGAAAATAGTCGGCACCAAACACGCTCTCAAATGAATTTGATTTTAATTTTTTATTATTCTAAATTTATAATTTCCTCTAAATTATAACTCTTTATTTTTAAATATATATATATACATATATATATATTCATTTTTAATCTATTAAAAATAATATTTTATTAATAATAATTTTCACTAAAATTATTATTTTCCACTATAAATTCTGATATGTCATTTAAAATATTATTTTTTTACTTTTAAAAAATAATCAGTAATTTTTCAAAAATGAATAACTACTTTATACTTTGTAAAAATATTTGAAAATTTGTCAAAGCCCAATTTTGTTTTTTTACAAATATAGATAAATAGGAAATTTAAATGACCAACAAAAATGTCCTCAAAAGTTATCAATAGACTAATTTTAATAATATTTAGACATAAATATCCTAAATTATTTTCCATGTTAAAATGATTTATGTAAAAGTATTTATTTTCTCGATATTTGTTTACATTTTAAAAAATTCTTTAGAAATTGTTTCAGTGCTTAGAGTGACGTAAAAATAAGTATAATTTTATTTTCGATATTTCATCACAGGGAATGAATACTCTCACCCCTCATAATGATCAATACACTCATATTTGTGAAAAGTCTGTTCGTTTGTCATTTGACTAAGAAATTCTTATGAAAAAAAATGATCAATTCACATACCATATATGTATGGTTTGAAAATTCTAATTTCTAACTTCACGCAAGAAACCTTAATACCTTATTCTACTCCACCAATAATAATTTGAAAAACCCTAATTCCAAAACAATAAAAAAAGATTCAGTGAAGAAAAAAGATAATGTTGTTATAATTGTACTGATGAAAAATGTAAAAGGTGTTGCTTGAATCATATATCATCGAAACATTATTATTATGTTCGAAAATATAAAATTGAACATTAACAAAACGTTCAACAACTAAATCATGAGCAAAACGATTTAACGTTAGATTCATTTTCGTACTATATATCACAAATATGAAAAAGAAAATTTTAATCAAAATTCTTACCTCCTGCTTGATGTGGGAAGAGGGAGTTAGCGAGTTGCCATTTGTAGAGAAAGAGGAATGGAAGGAGACAGAGATGAAATAAGAGAAGTTATATATAGAGATGTGTAAGAAGAAATACAGATGATGACGTAAAAGATATAGGTAATGAATATGTTAATCATAAAGGATATTTATGTTAATTAATTGTATTTATTAAATGATTATTTTAAAATATATATTTTAAAATAAATATATTTATCATTCTAGTGGATACATTTATCTCTCCCTTTCATCAAATACTTTAGGCACATAACACTTATATTTTTTCGAACACCTTACATTACATGTATCACTTACCTTCTCACAACTTCCATTAAATTGCATATTTGTATTTACCCTTTTTTTGAACAAATAAAATAAACCAAATTTTAGCATACTACCACGTCTACACATGGCAATGAGTCAAGTCGGGCCTAAGTACTATCCGACCCGTACCCGATTCGAAATTTTATAGGCTGCCCCAAACTCGCCTTAACCTGCCAATTTGAACACTTTAGGTCGGGTTAGAGTAGAGTTTTTCAGTTTAATTTTGTTTAAAAATATTGAATCGGTCAAGCAAAACTCGAACCCAACCCGATGACATGTCAGGACAAGGCAAATTGAGTCAAGATAGAGCGAAACAAAATTGCCACCCCTAACCACATCCAACATCCTCCATCGAACTTGATTACAATATACCAAATATGCTATAAGGATCACAAATTAATCTATATATAGGTCATTCTAACATAAATTAAAAATATGAATTTCTCCGGCTTCCAAATCAATCATATCTACATATTCAAAAAGAAAAATATAATTAAAAAAATCAAATTATTCTAAGAAATATACAACCTTAAACTCTAATGAATGAATGAGCAAATTTTGTTTTAAAAAAATAATGTCAAATACTAAATCTACAAGTTTAGTTATGAAATTACAAGTATCTAATTTCTTATAATTTATTGAATTTTCCAAAATTAATTATCATTGCAAGACTTAGTTTATAAATCAACAGACTTAATATATAAAGAAAATAATAATCCATATGTAAAATAGACCAATGGTTCACAAACCAATTCGCGAAATGGGCGGACCAAAGTGAGTCAAACAAAAAAATCCAATCCATTTCAATCATAGACCCAAACGGACCAATCTGTTCAGGCTCAATTCGCACAGACTAAATCCATACAGACATGAACTAATCTACAGACCAATGTTTATTTCATTTTATTTATTTTTGAAAACCTATTATTCATTCTATCTAATATGTTAATATCTAAACCTTAAAACTATTAATTTTAAAATTAAAATTTAAAAACATAAACATTTAAATATAATTTTAAAATTAAAAACTTTAAAATATTTAATAAAAATTAATTTATTATATTTAAATAAATAAATAAATACAAACCGATCCACAGATCAATTCAGCCCGTCTACAAATCAGACCAGTCTATCCTTAATCCGTTAAATTTACAGGCCTAAACAAATTAACCCATTTAAGCTCACTCCGCAAGAGACCGAAACGGTCCATTTTACATTTCGCACCACAAAAATGAGTATATGAATTTAAAAACCCATAATAATGTTAATTATCCATTTCTAGCTAGAATTTTAAAGAGGATGCAAACCCAATTGACCTTTCCATGTAACCAAAAAAAAAAACCCAAACATGAGAAAAATAATAATAATTCATTAAACTTTCGTAGAATTTGTGTAGAAATTACCCAAAACATCATATCACATCACTAGTTAGAAACCCAACAACGTGCTGAAAATTGAAATTTTAGGTCCATTTATAGATCATATAAGGTTGGAAATTGAAATGTGTCATGATGACATCAATCTCCAAAAACCTATGTGCTGCACTACCACCGAGATGAGAATAATCTAGACGACCGAGATGACAATAATCTAGAGGCCATTTTATAATATACAGCAACGAGCTAATAAACTCAAGCGAGATAAATTATATGGTATGCTAAAAAGGTAAAAACTTTTTAAGCACCCATTTTCTCACATAATTCTGTAGTGGTCAGTAGATAGCCACAGATATACATTCTCATTCCTCGAAACTACGCATCATGGCCATTGGATAGCCGATGGGTTGAGCCAGAATTCGCCAGTTTGATGCCCTCTTTGCCCATCTGTTGAAACTCGAACGGAGAGAGTATCTTGATACACCATACACTACTAACAAATTCCCTGCCAAAAGATCATATATTATATGAAATATGCACTATTTTAATTGAAGGATACATATATCATTTTAAAAAAACGCTGCATTTATGTATGACTGCAATGTTTGAGACAACTATCTAAAATAAAAACATCTGAGATCTTGATGATCATTATAGGTAACCAACAACGCATGCACATTTTTTGCCACGCTATGTAGTCTTCACACCAAATTAGCCATGATCCAAATCATCAGAATTCTTATAAATTTAAGAGAATTACTTTGACACAATCTAGAGATTCTGGTATGAGTGCCAAATAACATTCATATGAGTTCATCCAACGCGCATAAAAAGGCCATTTACAATCAGACTTCCCACTCATCAGTAAGAAACTATCAATGTAATACCAGATTGTGCACAAAACACACCGGCTGAAAAGTTGTAATTTATTATCCAGGTGGCATTTATTGTATAAAACAATATCAACGTTTATATTTATAACGGGGAGAAAAATATTACGTCGCTAAAGCAATGGAAGAACAGTTAGGGACTTACTGCCAAGGGTCGTCGCCAAGGAGAAGCACGTCATTCTCCCGGTCAACAAATACAAGCTGCCAGCCTGATCTCTGAGGGTCTTCCAACTGGCCTTCAAGGCCAAACATATGAGCGAGCTCACTGCGCAGCTCGTGATAGCTGCTAAATTTAGAAATATCCAGTGACCTCCCAAGAGACCCTAACTTGTGAACCTGATAGAATGGGATCAACCATGAACTCTACCATAATAGAACCAAGACAGAGACATGCATGTAAAGACAACATAAAGTGAGGAAGACACCTATACGTGAAGCCAACACTAATCAATCATTTAAAAGTAAAACACAGACAGCCATCTACATATTCAGGAATGGGTAAAAATGTAGTTGGACAAGTAAAAAGCCGATACTCAGAAGTGACATTGTATCACATGGGGCATCCACAGAAAACTCAAGGGAGAGGGCAGATAAACAGAAGGCCTTAATTGAGCATATGTCCAATTACAGTAATCTTAAAGCTAGAAACTGAATCAATTAGCAAAAATTTCAGGTCCGTCTACAGAAAAATGAATATATACAAGTATATATGGGAAAAAATATGAGGATGCTGCAACTTTACATTTTAAGATTTTGTAAGTATCCAAAATCCATGAGGATAACCACAGTACAGAAAGCCCATAGAAAAATCAACTAAATAGAATACCACCCCACAAGAAACCAGAAATTAATCACCTTCACAAAGGTTCCAGTTGGAGGGTTCACTTGATCGACATTTTCCGAAGGCTGCAAGAAACCTGATTCATCGATGCAACTGGACGTTGACATGTCCGAGTTAAGTGGAAAATCCGTATTTGACTCACTTGCAAAATGTGAAGCACCATATGCCATAGAAAATGAATCATTTTCACTGCCAATGTTTCTCAAATTTGGCATCCCATTTTGCAGCATAAGAGATGAGTTATCTATGTTAATGCCAAAGAGAAGATTGTTTTCACCAATGCCTTGGTACGGGGAGTATTCTCTACCAGGAAATGATGGTAACATAGTAGCAAGTTCAGAAACATTTGATTGTGCTGTTCCTATCTGCTCTATTGGAGGCAGTGCACAACGTAAGGTCCTAGAGCGAAGCTGTGGTTCTATTGCAGTTTCCTTCGGTAATATGGCAGTAGAAGTGATTACAGGTTTGGTTTCATTCATGGTCAGTAACTGGGATGCTCCAGTTCCATTTTGGGAATAAGAACCAATTAGACCCTGCATAGGTGATACACCAGATGTCGACATAGAGTTCTCAATAGAATCTCGGAAGGACTGTGGCTGGCGTGGAGAAAGAATAGCCTGCAAAGATGGAGACTGGGACTGACTCGCAAGTCCAAACTGAGAGAGTGCAGAGACAGCATTAGGAGTGTGCTGCTGATCACCTACTGGAGGATGTAGATGTGGCTGTTGGGGTTGTTCATGCTGCTGCTGTCGATGCGGGTAACCATTATATGAATGATGCTGCTGCAGCTGTTGCCGCAGAAGCTCATCATGTGCCTGAGGCAAGGTTGGATTTTGCTGTAAATTTTGACCATATAAATGTTGAGACTGTGACTGCTGCATAATCTGCGGCTGAATCATGGAAGCAGCCCCACTGGAGACATTTTGAGGATGCTGAAACTGTAAAAGGGAATGAGGCGCACATTTAGAAGGATCAACTGCCCTAATATCCTGAAGTGCAGCAGCTGCCATTGCTTGGTACATGTCAGGTTGTAGTCCTAGCATTGAGGCATCAAGCCTTGGCTGCATCCATGGTGTAACTCCATATCCCTGAAAATTTAAAGACTGAAGGCCCTGATCTCCAACATTGCCTCGTAGCCATGCTAGTGGAGATGTAAGGCTTATATCACCATCCTTGAGAGCTAACCCAAACAAATTATGCAGATTAGAGAAAATGTCGGAAATTTGATATTTTGGCCTGACATGTAATTTGAGATCAGCATATCCCAGCATTAAAGAAATTCAAAAGTATACCATGAAAGGAGGGCAGCCCAGAGGGCCATGGTCGCTTCAGTCTAAGAGGGAATGGAGATGGATACATAGGGAATGTTGTCAATGGTTCAATCTCCCATAGGGAAACTCTTGGCTGCCTCTCCCCTGCAGTGGATTCATCCCACCCAACCTACACCAAGAAAGAAAATTTTAAATGTTTTTTTTTTTTTACATTTTGTAATTATTTTTGTAATCTCGATGAACTGCTAAAAGAACGTGCCACCAGGCACCAGACAGTAATTGCAATTATCTTTAGAAACAACCTTTACTGAGCGCCAGTATGAATTTGGCCAACGGACGGGATCTAAATCACAAATTCCAGTTATTGTACCCATATACCTGGACACAGAATTATTAGACATTATTCTTAAAATTAGGGCTTCTGATGATTCAGACTTCAATATACCAAGTAACGCCATACAATTGGAAAAAGGCAAAAACTCACCGACGAACACTAGATTCTTCTGTCTCAAACAGCATTCGAAAACGCATCCCCACAGAAACTCGAGTATGATAAACTGCTTTAGCATATTTCGCCAGAGGTATAACAAATTCTGATGGACTAGCCCTAACATCCCCAGAATTTAAAGAGTGAGATATATATGATACACCTCTAAATTTTCACTCAAAATTGCTCAAAGACAATCAAAACCTTGGGTTGTAAAATATAGCAAAGCGGCTATTTGTGGCTGCTGCATGAGCAGCCGCAGCAAAAAGACCAATGTGCATGCTATCACTTGATAAGACCGACGAGGGCATGACAGTTTGAGGACGATTGGCTCTCCGGATACCTAATAGCAATTGATTCTTTTCATTCCTGATATAATGGGAATGCATTTAAGTAAGAAAACTAAGAATGACATACTGTTAAAAATCAATGAGTTTCAATGATACTGCATAAGAAGGAAAGAAGAAGCTGTTTTTCAGCAAACTGCGCCATGAAATAGGTTCAAATTCAGGGGACAAAAAGTTGCAGTTAGAATGTCATACTCCATCTAGGGATGAATATACATGTACTACTTTAGTTCTAGAAATTTGAACACAATCAATATAATTTGTTCAGCTAAACTTTCTAAACAACACAAGTGAAGCATCAGATTATGGATTTCCTATCCTCTCTGTAACAGTTACAGAAGCTAGGTACACAGAGAGAGCTCTATTATAAAGGGGAAAAACTTAGAAAAGGAAAACAGCTACCAGATGAAAATGACGGAGTCTCCAGCAACAAGCCTCTTTGCACTAACAAAGACACTCCATCCAGTTGTAAGAAGATGCCTCTTGGGTTGACCTAAAGAAAATAGTATGAACAACCCATTAAAAGTGACTAATTCATATCAAAAACTGAACAATTCATTTTTGATTTTGTGGCAAATGATAACAGTAGCTTACAATATACTATACACCAGTAGTAAATGAATCTTTCAACCATTGTTAATGATGAAGGGAAGCAAAAAGTAGGTTCAAGAGAAGTGGTACAATAAGTCACTGATCATGATGCTATACACTCTTCATCAATCTCTAAAACATGCGTCCTAAAGTAGAGATTTTAACCACAAATCTAGCATTTTTAAATTAAGAATTGGCCTATATAAATGATGATGCAAACATAAAGGTGTGAAATGTGGTAAGGGTAAGGCACAATCTACTAAATCGATATTAGTAGAACTACCACCATTTAGGTTTGCTCTCAGTTGGAATCATAAAATAGAACCAAATGTTTTTAAGGGAAAACTCTAAAGCTAAAGATAAGATGGGAGAATTTCTCATATTTCCTGTTGTGAATTTTTCAGGATAAAAACACTTAGTAAACTCTGCAAATCCTAGATGAAACTTCAGAAAAATGTTCATAATTTTGGGCAAAATTGTTTCATATGTAATCTATGCAAGTTATATACATTTTTGATGAACCACTAGTAATTAACTACAAAAACCCTTTTGAGATTTTTTCTGTGGACATAAACAATAATATGAACTCTACCCTTTTAATGTAAGTTTCCATTTCAAATATCACTTATAAATTTATTGAATATAGCATTATTCAACTCAGCAAGACCTTCAAGTGACTAGGGTCTCAGTAAATAAATCCTCTTTAGAGTAGAATCATCTTCTCAGGAGTACCATAATAATTACTTATTTCCTGGAATTTTAGTGTTTCTCTTTTAACCAACCACATATTCACATTTCTCTCCCTAAAAAATTCCCTTTCATTGTTTTTTTATCAGTATATGCTTATTAGATATCTTGGGGGTGGTGTGGTGTGGAAGGGTGGAATAACTCTTTGTTATGAGTTCATAAACGCCACATCATCACAAAGTTCCGTTCAACTAACTATTTTCGAGGGAAACCAACCCCCACCCCCCAATTCTCTTTTCCTTCTCTGGAATTTTTTAATTTGGCCATTGAATCTTTTTCCCCTTTCTTTGACCGTTGACAGTATTTTTTAGAAGAAGAGTATGCAACCTTTCATGCACAATAACATCTTCTTAGGCCAAGACAGAATAAACAATATCAAATGTCAACAAGAGGCATATATGTAATTGAAAATTACTTATAAACATAAACATAAAACTTTCAGTAAGCTTTCAGGTTGGTTTGTGAGCATGGAAGTGCCCCATATAAATTTACATTTACTCTATTAAATATTACAAGGATGAACAATAAATTCAATTATTTTCTACCTTATTTGGGTTTGGGAGTTTAAGCCAGTATATAGCTGAGCATAATTAGACAGCTACTATGTAAGAATACTATTGAATAGAGAAGAAAAATCTAACATTCCAATTACTTTTTTTTTTCTTTTTTTTTTTCGTAAGGAAAAATCCAACACTCCAATTACAGAAAATTAATAAATTGTTTGGCTGTGTTTTAATTAGGATATAAATGTTTAAACTTTATATAAATATTAACGATTGCCACATGGGACAACAAGATGCATGAAAATAATAAATAACTCACCACGAAATATGTGCCTAAACTTCCACTCATTATCATGCAGATCTCTTGCAATCAGTTCCTGTGCTGGAGGCTGTTGGGTGTAATCCTAAAAAGAAAATAGAAAATTAAAAATAGCCAATGCAGACTATTCAAAAATTGAACTTATTAAATATCATAAAGGATTTAAACAAAAAAAAACCTACAAGAGGAGGAAAGACTTTTTCAGCTGCCCTGCGAGGAACTGAAAATCCTCCATGAGTGCTAGTGTCACTTGCGGTTAAAGTCTTGCAAAAATAGTTTGTTGGCTGTTTGCTGGGCGTGCCCAATTCTACAGGTAGTAGATACACATCTTTTTGCTCTTGCTACAGAAAAGTTTGTGTCATGAATGGATGGAAATGACAATAGTAGAATCATCATAAGTAATAAATATAAAAAATGGAGAATAAAGTACCGGACTTAGAGGTTGCAAAGTCATTTGAGCATACACTTCATCAGTTTCCACATCTGCCTGCAGTGAAAAGTTTTGAGAGTTGACACATCAGAAAGCAGCAATTCCAAAACATGTAAGAGCATAGGTAAATTATCAGGTAGGCACTTACATGCATGGTAACATTATGAAGCTGACAGATAAGTTGTGGTGGTAAGCTAGGGTAGTTTGGAATATGAGCATCTATTTCCTTGTTTGTAGAGGCAGCAACCTGGAAAGAGCAATATTGAGAACTGTCACCCACAAAAACAGACAAATAAAACGACAGATTTAGAAACAACAACAATGAAAAGAAAGCAACTGCTAGCTTGACAAGGTTATGTATACCTACCCCAGCCCAAATTTTGTATGATTAAAGTGTAGTTTAAGATGCAATAGTCGATCTGACACCAGAAATCTAATAACAAAGAGATACTTAAAATCTTGAAGCTGGTAGAAGATCAATACCTTGAGAGATGGCTATGGTTTTGGCGATCATTTAGAAACTAACTGGAATGCATTTGAACCATTTGTTTCTAAATTTTATCAAATTTACGCATCAGACTTCATTGAAATCTTGAAATTTATATAACAATATACAACAATGGGCAAGGACTGAACTACCATGCTAACTTCAAAGGACGTTCCTTAGTACCACACATTGATTATAGAATGACAGAAAATGTTAGGAAATATGTAGTAGGTATTTCTTAAAAGAGTGTGTTTTCTAATACAAGCTATACTTACATCTTCAATACCATAAAATCAAAGCAATTTTAAGTGTCAAGTGAAATCATTTTGGTCAGTTGGTTCATGCTTGAGCTTCAATTGGCTTAGGTATTCACTTCTTTCAGGCAGACTTCATTTGAAAACACATTACAGAGATTGAAGCGAAGGGATATATTATTTAACCAATTTCTTGGAACTTCCAAACACTACTATCCATACCATAAGCACCTAAGTCAAAAGATTGAATAACACCTATTCTCAGACATTCCAATTAATTTAATCCTTCCGTTTAATAGGGTTTTGGGGGTCACATTAAATAAGGAGACCAGTTGGCAAAAACAGAATTTGTATACATACATACGTGAAAAGAACAATCTGGGACCATGACAACCTAGGAAAAAACTGTTATTAAGACACAAAGATATTATTACAGAAATTCCTTTCTAGGGGGTCACATTAAATAAGGAGACAAGTTGGCAAAAACAGAATTTGTATACATACATACGTCAAAAGGACAATCTGGGACCATGACAACATAGGAAAAAACTGTTATTAAGGCCCAAAGATATTATTACAGAAATTCCTTTGCAGGGATATCATTTAACAAGTGAAACATTGTGAAGCTAGTGGTCAGGAACTTAAGTCAATAGAGTTTCAAACCAGGAATGTCATCAGAGTTGACCAAATCAATTAACTGACCTGCTCACTGTGACCCTGTGGAAAGTAAACAACACGGCTTCCAACAACAGGCAGGGAAACGAGCGGGCCCGCACACGCATGCCATAGCTCAGAATTCAAACATTTCTTCTCTCCTGCAAAGATTTACCACATTTGCTTGCTCATATAGTTTTCAGTAAAAGTCACCTCAAGCGTCAAACCCAACAAATGTCCACCCTCATGAAGACTAAGAAACAAACAATCTATAGCAAAGCAAAGCTTTGAGTTTAATTCCATACCCACAAAAGCAAACACAACGTTCAAACCTGGAAACACGGGAAAAAGGTTAAAGAACCACAAAATCTATAAGCAAACATGAAAGTTACCTTCTTGTGGCGGCGGAGGCGAAAAGCCCGACGGAGACAGCTTCATTTTGGCAGCTCACACTCCACCTTCAGCGACCAAAAACCTATCTCACTTCACTTCCCACTTCTCTCTACTTCCAAAAAGCCGGATCACAGCCTCAAAAAAGAAAAACAACACTGAAAAAAACTTAGACTTCTCCGCACCCCACCACCTCACCCAAACAACCCAATCATCCAAACCCAGTTCCCTTACACTACCCCATCCCTCTCAATCCCAAAACCCTAATCAACCCACAACCCACATTCGAACAAAAACGCTTCCAGCCCCACACCCACAATATCAAAATAAAAAATTTCTAGCGTGTTCGCTTTTTAGGGTTTCAGCACAAGTCAGACACTGAAATATTGGAGGCTGGAGCAGAGATCTGAAGATTTAGGGACCAAGTGAGCTCAGCTTAATAGAGTTGAAATGGGATTAAGAGTAAAATGGATGAGAAGCTGAAGAAGGGAGCTTACGGAGAGCTGGATTTGCCTTTGTGTATATGTAAGGAGAAAGGAAGTAGCAACACCAGCTAGCTTCTTCTTCTTCTTCTCCTCCTCTCTCTCTCCCCCTCTTTTTCTGGGTATTGGGTTCTTCAATCCATTTGTACTATAAATGCAGTGAACATTAGATTTGGAACACACTTTTGAGATTTAAGGACTGTATGTGTAGGTGTCTCTTTGAGCTGAGAGCTTGGACAGAGAGAGAGAGAGAGAGGGGGGAGAGAGAGGGAAAGAGAGAGAGAGAGAGAGAGCGAATGATAAGGACGCCTGTCAGAAGACCATGGGGGAATAAGGGACGTTAGTCTTTGCCCCTCTGGGGTAAATGGGAAAGCACTTTCTTTATTTTATTGATTTATTTATTGATTTATTCATTTTGTGTGTTTCTTTTCATTTCTTTTTTCTTTTTTCTTTTTTTCTTTGTTCTTGAAGGCCAGGTTCATGGTCGTTGGCCATGCGATGACTCCTCTATAACAATTCCCTCGTAGTAGTAGTACTAGAAAAATCATGAAATAGAGCTAACTTTACTTTTTGTTGGCTTACATGACATTGATAAAAGGTTCAAAGTATCACGGTTCAAATTAATATTTTTTTACCCGTAGGCTTGATTTTCAAGGCTCTCAGGAATGAATTTAAGTATTATTAATATACTTCTTATTTTGATGAGATTGCAATATTATATGCTTGGTCAATGTCACGAATGTTGAGTGTGTGGCCTTGACAATGACATGGATCGAGGAAATTTGGTGGGGCAAAAAGAGTGCATAATCAAAATTATCCCACGCGACGAGTATATATAATAACCATGTTAAAAGACATTTTCCAAAAAGAAAACCTCCTTGTGTGGTCATCCTTGTCTCATTGTTTCGTATTATTTGTTTAACTTGATTTCATTATAAACTTAGTTTAAAATAACAATTTAGGCCGGTGACAATCAATGCCAATCATTTTGTTCATTCTGTTTTAATGGTACTTAATATTTAACTTTATTTAGTTTTGTTTTATTTTGCTTTCGTGAACGTTAGCTGCTTTAAAAACAAAAAACAAAAACCGTGAAGATCTAGCGGATTATTCAAACTGATGTTTTAAATTTAAATGCAATTCTTGAGGAAATTAAGAACTTAAATATTATAGCCTACTTGAAGTTGGGATGCTAATCATAGATTAACTACGTCTTTGATTTTGTTATGAAAAATTTTGTGATATAATTTTGATTTTGTAAAAAGTCGCATAATTACTTTGGCATTTTTTAAAAATTTTGTAAAAGCCAAGTTTTAATTCTAAAAAAATTTGTTTTTGCAAATGTAAAGAGTGTAGATGTCAAACCATGATTTTTACCAGTTGAAAGTGGACTAATTTACAAGATAGTTTATATATCGAACAAATAAATCTTTAAGATTCTAACAATAAATAAGCTTTGAATTAAAAGAGCATAACTCATCCATCGGAAATTGTGGGGTTGTACAGTACAATAATATGAATCAAACAACACAAGCCACTTACTTTATTTGCTAGAATTAATTTATGGGTAAATTATGTCATATTGAACTTTATACTGAATTTTTTACTTGTCACGAAAGTAAAACAATTCTCAATATAAAGTTGTCCCACCTTTTTGTTTGTGTTTGGTCACGATCATCATTTTTTATAATATAGAAATTGACAATAACAAGTAGGTTATAATATTACATTATTATACCAAAATTTTAAAATTACAAAAACAATAAGCAAGACCGGCCTTCAGGCCAGGCAACAGGTATAAGCCTTAGGCTCTCAAAATGGAAGCCCCATCTCATTGTCTATCTTCTTGTCTCACAAGGCCGAAACGCACACCCTAACATAATCACGATAGTGATGTAGCCTATCGCATATGCACAGCTACACTAAACTCTCCACCAGTCATCATCGCCGATCGAAGTCGAACCATCCTC
This sequence comes from Taxillus chinensis, assembly GCA_023512835.1. NCBI lineage: Eukaryota > Viridiplantae > Streptophyta > Magnoliopsida > Santalales > Loranthaceae > Taxillus > Taxillus chinensis. The sequence goes on along the minus strand of CM042084.1, from coordinate 12,100,863 downwards.
TCTCATCCATTCATTTCTCCAAGCTCCAACTCACTACCACCTGACGCCAATGCCTGACGTCCAATGGCCCAACCGAATTGTCACCATCGATTAGCAACGACCACCCCCTCCATATGGTTTTCAGGATAGGTGCTAAAGATGTGACTTAGAATGACATACGATGTTGTCTTTTCTAATATATCAAGTGAAGATGATTGAAGGTATAACTTCGATATTATCAAAGAATAAGAAACAGGGTTCTACCAGTACATTACTACAAAAGAATTAATGCATTGACGAGGCTTTATGAAAGTGTTGTTAACATTGTTAGAAGACGACATTTATGTATAGATGTCATCGAATGTGTAAAATTAACGGCGCTTTAATATGCGTGTTGTTAATAAGATTATGCAATGATGCTATCCATAAAGCGTCGTCATAGGATAATTTTATTAACAACATTATAAATGAAATGTCGTCAATCCCTCTTTAATATATGCCTCCCCCCGCAACAAAATCCCTAGCTAATCAATCATTCCCAAATCAAAACTCTCTCATTCCTTGCTCGCTCCCAAATCAAATCCCTAATCGAGTGCATTCTCTCTCTCGACGTCGCCGCCCGTCCAAGCTTTGTTGACGCCACTGTGGTTTCCCGGTAGATGCACATTGCCTTCTACCCCCTGCATCTCTCTCTGTACGGCGGTACGCCTCAATCCACAGAGCCGCCGCACGAAGCTCATACTGCTGCGACACCATTGCATCATGCCTTCACCGTTGCACGAAGCTCACACTGCTGTGACGCCGCTGCATCCTGCCTTCACCGCCGCACATCTCTTAGCTCCACCACCCACCGGCTATTGGAGGAAGATAGAAGAAGGTGACCTGTTCTTGATTTTGAAGGAAGAAGCCACATCGGATAAGAGAGTTGTTAGGTCTTAGGGTTGGTATTTTTTTTCATCTTGATTTGTGCTTGTTTTTTCACATTCGTGTTTCTCCTTTGCTTGCTCGATTTGTTGGTTTCTACCTAACCTAAAAAGGTACTTGATTTACGCTGCTTGTGAGTGTTTGTTTCGTGTGGATTATGAACTAGTTGAGTGTTCCTTTACCGTTTAGTTGATTTTCTAGATTGCTAAAAATCCTATCTTTATGTTTTATAAAATTGTCAACTTGAATGGGTTTTATTATTATTTTTTTCCTTTATTTCGTGGTTGTTACATCCGTGCCTCCAAGGAGAGCAGATGTTTGTTCCTGCTCCCTTTGTTCTATGTTGTTTGTTTAAGGTATATATGCTATCGCCTATGGGCTGTAAATTCCATTTGTTCCATATAGCGATTGCTACCTTAGTTCGTGCTTGCATGTTTGTTTACTTCTCTAAAAATTTGTGGAGCTAATGTCTAGTATACAGTTTCCCCCAATTAGACCTTTCTCTAGTTATTTAGACTGTACCCTCACGTGTTGTTTACTGCATATCATCCCTTAGCTAGGCTAGTTATTCCATGACTCCCCCTTCATGGGCTATCCGTTTGTTTGCTGTCCTGTTGAGCTTTCTTTTCTAGTTTGGAAATTTGTTTACTGCTTTCTGTTTTTTCCTTTGTTTCTCATTTATTTTATGCTGGTTATTAAATTTGTTCTGATTTATGCTTTCATGTTTATGTTTTTGTTTTTATTTAATAACTATTTGCATTCACATTGTCCAGAATGTGTCCTCTCGCTGCCTGATTACTAGTGTGTGATCTGTTTTGGTTTACGCTCTCACTTTGTGAAAATCACACTCCACCTGGTAAGAATATGTTTCATGTTGTCTCTATCCAAGTTGTTGCGTGTTTTGCTTGCTTCACAAATGTTTATTCCATGTCATGGTTCTCATCACACCCATGTTTAATTACTAACGAAGATATCTTAAGTTTGATCATATAAAATTTTGTTGATGTACACCTCTCTTTTCAAGTATAATTATTTATCTTTATTAACTTATAATTGTGTCCTCGTATGAGGACAAAATCTAACTTTCTCCATGTGTTTTAGGTCTTTCTTTGAAAGTTATATGAAGATGGATATACCCTTAGATAAATCTTGGATGTCCATGGATAAGAGATTGCCCAAATATGATGAGGGAGTTAATCAGTTTCTAAAATTTGCAATGCTAAATGCAAGTGGCCATAACTCATTGAGGTGTCCATGTGTTCGATGTGTTAACTACGAGTGTTTACCTTTAGAAGAGGTAAGGGATCATTTGTTCGTTCATGGAATTGATCAAAGGTACCACACGTGATATTAGCATGGAGAAGAATTGCCAAGTGTACAAGAATTGCCAAGGGTTACATCTTATCCTGCTAGTTAATCTTCCAAGGCTGCTACTGGTGGAACGGATGGATAGTTTTTAAACATTTCCTCCATTAGAAGCGTCATTGATTATATTATTCAACGACGCTTTCTGGTGCGTCGTCATAGGCCCAAAATCTTCTAATGACAAGGCGATGGATGATGCGTCAAGAAGTGTCGTTAATTATTTTAGATGACGCTTTTAAAGCGTTGTCTTTGGTCTTTTTTGTAGTAGTGGTAGTAAATAGCACAAAAGAATGAGACTCTTTGTCAAGCCCTCCATCACACTTAAAAGCAGTAAGTGTTTTGTCCATGCTTCTTTAGGTCTTTTTATTAACCTTTGTAATTGCTTTGCAATGGAAGGGAAGATACCACATGTATAGTGCATAGATAGCAAATGATATAATGAAAAGGCATACTTGAATTTTTATTGATATTGTTAATCAAGAGTTAAAATTTTCTTAATTATCATTGGCATCTATATCTTAGATTTTGCTTGTTTGAGTTATGAGTCTAGCTACTAAGAACACAAATTAACAACCATTATCATTCTTGGAGCAATGAATTAATTACAACAATAAGAAGGAAAGTAGTTATTAAATAGCTATTAAGGCAAAATAATAATAAATAAGGATAGAAGATAATATAGAAAATAAATGAATAGTAAGATATACTAAGAACATATATATATATATATTAAGATTTATAGAGAGGAAGTGTACAAAATATTACATAATGTGTTAAGCTATGGTTCATCATCTTTAAAGTTATCAAGACTCTATCAATAAAAAGATTAGTCATTACAACAAATCAAAAATCACTTATTGGGAACCTAAACTCTAAATTATGTCCAATTACAATAAAAAAAATTGTATTGACAATCACATTGCTGATTAGATATTTTCAATATTTTCCTAAGAGCAGTCACATTTGCTTCCCATAAATATTCTCTAATTTTACATATTTAAACAACTTTATGCTTTTTTATATAAGTTTACATGACAATATATTCTTTAAATTACTCTATATATCATTATAATAATATTTTATACTATTTGTTTATTCAATAATATTTTTTATAATTTAAAATGAAATAAATATAAAAGTTATGAAAAACATGAAAGTGAGAAGTGATAAAATTTTTTTATATATAATTTAATAATTATATAGAGTGAATAGTATTTCTCAATACACTAAAAAACACTATACAAATCCTATAAATAAAGTTATATATAGGTCTCATAATATGAGAGTGATTTTATAACTTTATAACTTTTTTCCTAAATAAAAGAAAACATACTTTTATATGAAATTTACTGTTAGTACTCTGAGATTATCTCTCTTCCTTACCCAAATATATGTCTTTATACTTCTAGCTCATCACACTTGGACCAACAAAAGGTTAGAAGATGAGCTTTTAAAAAAACTATTGGGTCTCTAACCTCTTGCGGGGAGTCCCAAAGAACAATCACACATCGGTTAGGGCGAACATTGAGGTCGTCCTAATAAGGAGGCTCATGTGCACCTTGTCACAATGCATTTTAACGGGTCACGGCTCATTAGAAACAAATCCGTGCGGGCTGCAGCCTATGGGTGGACACGCGAGTGCCAAAACGGATAATATTATGATAATGAGTGTCTTGGCCAAGATCTAGCAAAAACGTTCTAAGACAATTACATAACTTTGACAAAATATATAACTTAACAAAGATAAACAAACAAATCATAATGATAAAAAAACAAAAAAAAAAAACAAAATAGAAATGATAAAGAAACAACAAATCAATAAAGTAAAATCAATGAAGAAGATGAAAAGACAATGTTGGTGACATTTGTTTTCTCATTTTTGATATGTTATGATTGTTATATGAATAGAGAGGGAGAGAGAGAGAGAGAGAGAGAGAGAAGTGTGTGTGTGTCTCATATAGTAGAGTGATGTAACTAAATGTAAACAATAGTGGATTCTTTTGTATAAATGTTGTAGTAGGCACATTGACGTACTAAATAAATTATTGTTTGTTCTATTTTCATGTAATTATACATTGTTGTTTTATGTGAGATTTCCTAAAATGTTTTTAGTTGTCATAAACACATGTAAACTAGGCTTTATTCCTACACTATCAAAATTTAGGGGTAGGCAATAGATACCCGCATCTGCTACCCCGGCCATTATTCGCTCCATCTCTGTTATGCGGGGTGGGTTACTGCGCCCAAGTAAGAGTGGGGTGCAATTTTTAAACTTGACACTCCGCTTAGGCGGGAACAAAAAGTGGTAATAGGTAGAGGGATACCCCGCCACGCCTAATTTAATAGTTTTTATTTATGATTTTATAATATTTTAAATATTATTATTTAATTATTATTTCTGATTTCTGATATTTTTGAATGATATTTATTATTATAAAATTAAATTATTTTTGATAATTATTTTTGTTAAAAATGATATAGAAATTTATTTTAATCCAAAATTATTCATATGGACAGATCCAATAAAAAACAATAGTAAAATACCGACGGATGGAACCTCATTCGTAAATATATTAAAGAATGATATATCTTGTCCCTTCTACATATAGAACAAGATAGAATTTTAAAATTTGATTTACCGCCTAAGCGAGGGCGGGAGACGGTAATAGGTTGATTTCGCCTCCGATAGAACCCAAATTACCCCTATCAACTGTTTTATGGAGCCTCTAAAAGACAAGTTTGTCTTAAGAAAAATCAATAGAGGTCAGAAACGAAAACCGGACGAATAAAGCCTCTCCCCGCCAACTCCCGCCATAGGATGAGGTATCTCGCCTCGCCTACATATGAGGCGGGATACGGTTTTAAAATTTTACTACCGCCTAGGTGAGGTTGGGGTGCAGTAATAGGTAGGTCCCACCCCCTCTAGGACGGATAGCACCCCTACCAAAATTGATAGTAGTAACCAAACATCATTTTCTTTTTGGTTCAAGTGATGATATGAATATCAATTGTAATTAGTATAAAATAATGCACTTTTTGTATTTATTCCATGAAAAGAATACTAAAAACATTGTTTATTTATCTGTCTTATAGTATTTCAAATGTTTTTAGATACATTTATTTACATATAATCTCTTCTTGGAATTAAAGATCTCAAAACAATCATACATCCATTTTATTAGACATGAGCAATTCATTTATTTTTCCGTTTTACCATTATACTCTTATATCAACCCTCCCTCGTACGTATCTCTAATAAAAATCAACCTCCAACACCCATATTTTTTAAAAATAAATGAATGATAATTATCATAACCCATTTTACACAACTTTATCGCTGTCGATCCAACATAACCCTCTGCCCATCTATCTCCATGACTAAACTTATTATATAAAGCTTTAATAAACACATTATGAAGGACCAATATTTTCTAAAACTAGTGTTAGTGATGACCTTATAGTGTATTTGAGGATGATTTTGTTTATGTATATATTTTTTGTTGTATTAAAGTTTCACGTTGAATTATAATATTAAAATAATTTTTATTTATTAGACGGAAAAATATATTTTTTTTAAAACATGATGTTTTAAAATTAAATATCATAACAAATAAAAAATATATAATACCATTAATTCAGGTAATAAAATAAAAAATATTTTTTACCTTCCTTTATAATTAAAAATAAAATAAATAAATAAATAAATATGAGATTCTACTTGCATTTACTTATATCGAAACGCAGCCTACGATACAATCCAATTCAAAATAAATAAAATTTAATTTAATTAAAGATTAATTAGAACTTTTTGTAAATGTAGTTGACTTCAACTCCCCATCGGACATCGCGCACGTGAGACGAGTTCGCCGAAACAGACGAGATTGTCGGGATTGGATTCTTTTTTTAAGCTCTCCTTCGCTCGCGGCGCAACGAACCAGGTGAACAGGGAGTTTGAGGGAGAGAGAAAGAGGGAGATTGCCGAGTCGGAGCCGCTCTCAGGGTCGCCGTCGGAGGTGCGCCGAGGTCATGGCGGCCAGTTGCTATTCCTGCTTTACTTGTTCATTCCCTTTACAGAGAGTGCAAAGAGTACCCAAAATTTACTTCGCAATCTTACTATTTCTATCTATAATTGGATGAACATATTATGATCAAGGGAGTTACAGAGCATAGGCATTGCTTTTCTGTCAACTTTAGCCTAACGTTGTTTTTCTTCCTCTGTCCATTGATTCATCTCCTTTACCTAGCTTGAATTCTCCTTTTTCATAATCTACCTTGTACTTGGGAGTGAACGTTCCAATGAACACTGTTTGGAAGAGTGCACTATCATGTATTCTTATAAAGCTTCTTATGTATATCTTTCATATTACAAAGTTTTCTATGGTGTGCTTGGATGGATTGTTAAAGTTGGCAAGTTGCTACCAATTGACATCGAGTTGTTTGTCATTGGATCTTTATTAGATCTAGACTTAATAAACTAGGCTCTCACGCATAACTCTTCAACTCTAATAACTTGCAGTAATAAGATTCGAAAACGGAAGAGAAGCTCTTTGACTCTTGTTAAAACTATATATTAAGACTTCATCGTTTTAATATTTAGCAACAAATGGAGTTTCTTAGACTTCTAGGTTGGGGCAGACAGCTGGTTTAGCTCTTAGGAGGGACTTGCATTCGCCCAATGAGTTTGACACTCTTGTAATGGACGGAGACTTAGTTGGAGAATGTGACGACAGACATCGTGAAGCTTTTGTGGTCATGTCGTTTTATAGAGCAGTTGTTTCTTGGATTTGTGGGGCATTCTTTGGATGTGGGACAGTCGCATTGTTTGCACATTGGATGAGGCTGTAGGTCAGTTTTATGTGTTCTGCAAGTTTTAGCATGTTGGAGATTAAAGTGTGTGGATGTTCTCTGAGGTGTTTGGTCCTCCTCTTGTCAGTGATAGGGGTTTGATGTGGAATGAGCTCTATATTTTTTGCTACTTTGGGTGTGGCTGATCTTTTGCTGGTTGGTGGGGTGTTGCGATATCCTTTTTGTATGGCTAATTTCTGGATTCCCTTTGATTATGGTGTTCGGTTCGAGTGTGTATTGTTTTGTTATTGGTTGTTTTGGGTTGCTTATTTTGAGTCTGTTATATATATATATTCCTGCTTTTTGCATACTCCATGTATGTGATTTTTTTTTTAAATAAAATTATCTTACTTATAAAAAAATATTTAGCAACAAAACGAAGCTAATAAGTTCAACCAAACATTGACAGTTAATTTTTCTAATTTGATAGAGAAAGAACAAAATAAAAACCTAGCAAAACTACTCGATTATCAAGAAGGAGTTCACTCATTGAAGCAAGCCCTGCATCTACAAGAATACTCCTTAAAATGAATAATTTACACAACCTTATTCTTGACCTAGATTTCATACATGTGAAGGAGCTTCTCTTCCTTCTAAAAATAGGTACACCACCATTGGATATTGAAAACATCTAAATATGGTATAGCTTTGAACTTTCAAAATGCAACGACAACACCAAATAAATCAATAAATTTGCGATCTTGATTTCTTAATTAGTTTCCAACTCAATCAATACTCTAATCAATGCTCCAAAGTATGTCATGTCTTTGTTTGTTGTTCACCAGATCCAAAGTCTGAAATGGTGCGTATTAAGTGAAGTGTAGCATTGAGTCAATATTGGTCTCTGGCAATATTTTACTCTTTGACCATTTCAGTCTAACTTTTCTACACGATATGTTATTCTCCTTTATGACTAGTTTTTATAAATCCTGTCTGACTAGTTTATGTAACTCCTGATTGACATGTCTTCTTGTTCGTTTGTTGGACATGTCTTATTGTTCTTTTGTTGGACGTGGAGTTGTTTGTATTGGACTAGTCTTTAAAACTCACGGAGTACACATGTTAATTTTGTTACTATCTAACTCGCCTTGTGCGCTTCTGGATAACCAACCTTGAAACTGTGGCTGACAAGTCTTCAGCTCTTAAATGACAAGTCCTTTGTGAATGCTTTGCTGTCTGGCATTGATGAGTGGGTTCTTTAATTTTTATGTATGAAAGAGTCAATCACCTGTCTGACAAACATGAAAATCTCATCCTTAGAGCATTAAACCATATTTTTCACAAACTGAGTCAAAAATATTCATATGGTTAATCTAGAACATACAAAAAACGAGTAGGCTTGCAACTCAGCCTTGTCAGTCTGAACTGTTCATCATATAGTGACTGAAAATTTTGTTCTACAATGAACAAACACATTAAAGCACAATATCTCTTAAGATAAATAAACATTAAAATATTACGGTTTTTGGTGATTATCAATTCAATTTGTTTATGCCATTTTTAACCTTGAGTTTGTTTAGGCAAAGAGGTCTAACATGGTGAAGTCTAGGGCATGGTCTGGTACGGGTTTAGGCAAAGAAGTTCAACATGGCAAAGTCTGGTGCATAATCTGGGTAGAGAAGTGTAATATGTGAACTGATGTGTTTTGTCTGAGTAGTGTTAGGGTGATTATTATAATGGGAAAGTGCATTTGATGTTTGAAACCTTAGCTATGAATTTTCTCTTACACTGATAGATGAATTAATTTATTGTTTTCACGTAGTTGTATTGTTATGTCGTTGGAACTGGTAATGCTAGGGGATGTAAGTTGGAAATGCCTAGTCCAGGGATAACTACAATTTTGAGGTTTCGGATAATAGGCAAGTAAGGTGGGTGGCTCTCAAATTTTGATCCAAAAATAGGGACTTCACCTCAAATTTTGACTAAAAAAATAGGATTCTCATCCACTCGATTGCATAAATAGATAATGCACTAGGCACATTTACTTTTAAATATTTTATTTTACTTATTAATTTAAAACAATATTTTTCATCATGTATGTTATATTGTTTTTTTATTGTTATATTTTATTTTAATTTATAATTTTAATAATAATATATATTTTAAAATTTTATGCTATTCCTATAATTATTCTAGTAAAGTAATAATAATAATAATAATTTAATATAAAGATGAATTTTTTTATGTTATTTTAAAATGTTGTTGAGATAAGGACCTCAACTTATATTTCGCATTGACTCTCTAAATTTTGGGTCCGGTCTTGTATGTATGTGGACCTTGACTCGAGTTTAAAATTGTTTGAGATGCTTACAGTGCCATTTATAATTTGTATTATACTTATTATAGAAATATAGTATTTATAATTATTATAGAAATATAGTATTTATAATCGTAGGAAATAGAGGTGAATATTGATTCTTCCACGGGTTTATACTAACTTTTTTCAAGTGTTAGTACACTAATGGACTTAGTTGATGGACTATGATCACAAAGCTGGAGTTGAGTTCTTTCTTGTATTCTTGTTCTTTTTTTTTTTTTCCTTTTCTAAATTTATGTATTATTGGGTTGTGACCTTGTATCTTGGATTGTACTATTTGGGAACCTTGCCCAATTATTAAATATGTTGTATTTATTTTGGTTTTACACACATATTATTTGGTTGTGACCTTGTATCTTGGAGTGTTCATCAGTCGATTCGGTTGATTTATATATAATTTTTAAATTAAACAAAAAACATTTGATTTGAAAAAAATTCAAATCAATACCAACCAATAAAGATTAAATACCATTGGTTCTTAGTTCGGTTTGGTGCATAAAGTTCGGTTTAGTTCATTGATTTGAATCGACTTTTGAATTTTAACGATAAATTAAGAAAAGATACATTCATCTAGAACATCATTACCAATCAACTTCCAAGACACCAATAAAAAAATAGTCTGAAAACATTAGATATTCATATAAGAAAATGAGATATTAAATTTATATTTGAAATGCCACTATCTAAAAATCAACAAATAAACCCGACACACGAAAAATATTATCAAGTTTAGACCTTGCTAAATAATATATTAAGGACAACAAATGATGTATAAGCCTATCAAACTATATACAATTCAATGATTAATGAACATCTAAGTACGTTTACTGCAAGATAGTATGTTCGGTCGGCTCAATAACTGAATAGTCATAATTATGAACCGAATACGATCGGTTCTTCAAAAATAAAAACCAAATAAACCAATTTTATTTAAAAAATTATTTTTTAGTCTAATTAGTTCGGTTTGATTCGGTTCACTAGTTTGATTTGGTTTAGTTATTGATCACCCTTATGCATAAGAATTTGAGAAACTAAATATATTTATGTCTATAAGGTGGAAGAACATGTGTGTGTATATCAAGGGGAAAAATTGGATAATGCCTCAAAGTTTGTCATATAGGAGCCAGTTACTACTCATTATTAGTGTTCAAACCCTTTGACCTAATGAGTACTAGTTTAATGCGTCATCTAACCCGGTTCTAAACATATCCTAAAATTGGGACGTGAGAGAGTGGTATCTTGCCTAGTTTCAATTATAGGGTTAAAATAAATAGATGTGATAAGAGGCAGTTATGGACTTTTAGGAATTAGATAGAAGTGTTAGGGTGATTTATTTATCTTTTAGGATTTCTTAGAAAATAGTTTGAATGTCACCTCATCAACTCTATCTTTTCTTGTATTCTATATTATATCAAAAGAGCAATTAGGTTATACTATCACATCTTTATACTGATCAAGGAATAGGTAAAAACTCATGAAAAAACTATATAATGGATACTATCCTAACCTATATTTCTGTACACACAATAAAACAATGTGTTTTAAATAGAAACATTTATTGAATGAAATAAAGAAATTTTGCTAGTTTGTATGTTTCGCTTTCTTGCATGGCATAATATCATAATGTTTCAATATTCGTTTGTTAACGTTTATTACTGTGCATGTGCAGATCATATAAAAAAAGATATACTAATTAGACAGAATATAGATTATGTTTACAATCAATAAATAAAACATGAACACTTTATTTTTATAATATTGTGGTATAGACTATTTTCATACTAAAAGTGATATAATCTTGGATCACTATAAAGGATTTACAGATAATAACATTAGTATGTTATTATACATATTGAATAGGACTGTGATAGAGTAAGTTCTACAATGAATATCTGTTTCATTATATGAAGAAATTTGTGTTCTATCATTTGATGACTGATTTATATATAAATCTTAATTCAAATTATTTGATTAATTCACATATATAATTTATGTCTTTTGAATTATCAATGATTGAGATGTCCTATATTTCAAATATCTCGATATCTTAGAAATATAATATTATAAATAGTTGAAGTGTTAAATTAGATGCTTGAAATTCATAATTTCGCTAAGTGTATATTAATGATATTCTCATTATGTTTAATTTGATATTCTTGAATGAAATCGACCACTTATAACTATATTGGATATAATTTATGATTGGATCATAAATATATTATCTATTTGAGAACTAATGGCAATACATTGAGAAATATATAATTATAGAAGTTAATAGAATCTATTGTATTTGTCTCTAATTATGAAAATTATAGTGGGATATCATATCTCATGACAATCAGCTAGATGAGTAGACAAATCTTTGTGAAAGATTCTTATAACTATATCTATATAATCTTAAAGTACAATTTTGATCCCTGATCATAGCTCAAATTAAAACTAATAAATAATAATATGATTAATCAATGATATTAATTTATTAAATATTATTTATTAGAGCTTAGATTATATAAGTTCATTTGGTGCTTCTATTATTACTATTTATTTTTGTATAAAGTAATGAATTTATTTTAGGAAAATTTCGAAGCTATTTTTTAGAACTAATAAATATAATGTGTGTTTATATATTTATTTAATAATATTAAATAAATAATCATTATATAATTATATGTTTAATTACTTATTCATTTATTGAGATTAAATGAATGATTGAATTAAACATATTTATTAGATAAATAAATAATATTGAATACTTATTTATTTAATTCAAATTATTCTATTAGTTTAAAGAGTTAAAAATTAATGGAAGAATATATATGAAATTACAAATTACTTGAACTAGTAATGTATTCCAAGGTAAACTCTAGGATAATTTAGCAAAAGCAAGAATCATTCATTAATTGAAAACTCTAATTTTATAAATAGCCAAAGTTAAACCTTGCAACACATAATAGAAGGTGTAAGAGTTACACACATAAAAATGTCTCATACTATTACAAAAGCATGTGGGTCAAGAAAGACCCTAAAAATTAGATCAATGTATCCATAACCTTTTCTTAAGATGGTGAATAATTGGTGGTGTTGAATTTGATATGTTGAAATTTTTTCTTAAAGCTAGAGCATGTTTCTATATTTGAAGGAAGATTAGTTGTTGATTGATTATATTATCGAAGTTAGTAATCAATACTCCTTGTGGTGATAGTTTGCTTGTTAGTTAGTGTATGATAATCATGTTAAATGTTATTAAAAAATTCTAAAATACCTTTCTGTCGTGTTTAATTGAAAACCTTGAATAACATTCCAACAAAAATAAGGTTAGAGACATTGTCTTTCATGAGAGATCGCTCTCGATTCCAACTATGTATTAAGACAATGTGTATACAGGTTTTTTTGTCTATCATTGGTTAAGAAGTGAATTTGAATCCTCAATTAAATAATGTTGCTTAAAACTCCATTCTTGAGGAACAAATTCAACAACTAGTGTCATTAGGCTTCTTATCAATGGTACCACAAGTTGATTTAAATAATTATTTCATTTGGTTTTAAGATAAATGCTATTGATAATTATGTGTATCACAAATTCAGTGAGAGTAAAATCATATATATAGTTTTATATGTTGATGACATATTTCTCACAAATGATATAGACATATTGCATGAAACCAAAAAAATTCTATCAAACAAATATAATATAAAAGATCTTTGTAACAACTTTTTCATATTAAGAATCTATATACAACAAGATCACTCTAGGCATATTCTCGAATTAGTCTCAATCAATGCCCTAAAAATAATATTGAAGTAAAGAAAATACAAATGATTCCCTCTATATAAGTTATAGAGAGCCTAATGTATATTTGTGAGTGTACGTGTTTGAATATTGTGTAAATGTTGTTATGTTAAACATATATTTAAGTAAACTTGAAATGAATTATTAAAAAACAACAAAACAGGTTACAAGGTATTTTCATAGAACAAAAGATTACATGCTCACATATATAATGTTAGATCTTTTAGAAATCATCGAGTATTTTGATTTTTATTATGCTAGATACTAGGATATAACTGTGAATTTTTGTCACTAGGATGTATATTATGGAAGGTATTGAAAGAAAAGTTATATTATGATTTGTGACAAAAAGTCACTAGTACTATATTCTAATAATAATAGGAGCTTATCTAGGTCAAAGTATATTGACATTAAGTTCCTAGTTGTGAAGTAAAGAGAGTAGAGTGGATGTATATATATAGAGTATATTGGAACAAACTCCATAATAATAGATCTGCTTACAAAGGGATTACCACTCAAAGTCTTTTATGAGCACACTATTCATATACGTGTCATTTTTGTGTGAGAATATCACATTATAATATGAATTTGAATTATTTTGTTTTTATTGCTCTATGTCTGATTTTGAACATGTTAATGCATTTATAATTTTTTTGATTAAAAAAATAAAGTAAGACTAGTTGAAAATAAACATGTGCATATGACGTTGTATGTAATTTTCATGCTACGTATTCATGATTGGTCTATATTATTTAGTTATGCTGTTATATATGATCATTAATGAGTTTAGTTGTATTAAATGTGGCAAAAAATGTATTTTAAAGTCATAAGAGCAGATGTGGTAAACTCAAAGTAGATAATGACTTAGTTTGGTATAGTGTTGTATTTTTTTTAAAAAATTATTTTTAATTGTGTTGAAAAAAATGCTATTATGAGAAGAAACAAATAAGTGCTTGGTCAATTATGATTTTAAAATTATTTTAGATTCTAAAAATAGATAATAAGTGTTTGATAAACCGTAAACAAAAGTATTTTGAATATTTGAAAAGATGTAAATATCCTTATGCAGTAGACTAAGCCAAAGAAATTGTCTTTGGTGTAGTCTTTGGTACCTCTAGACCATATTGATCGATTTGACATATGAAAGCTTTGTTAAGTCTTGTGTTTATCTACAGGTTTTTTGGAACGTTGTCATCCCAAGCTATTTCTTCCATCAAACCATCAGGACTAGATATATGGATTGGTATTAGAATTGGATCTCTTATGAAGAGCAATGAAAATCATTGTTTTATTTCTCCTTGTCCTCCTCATATAAAACATAATCGTTGACTATTTCTTGCTTTCGTTTTGAGAGTCTTTTGATTTAACTTGAAGGTTTTCTCTTGAAGTTGCTTTAATCTTTTAAAATATTCCTTTGGCAGACTCTAAAGTCACTTGATAGATATGTAAGTTTTTTTGATAGACTTTCAAGATCATTTATTTTGACGCAAGATTCTTTGATAGGCTTCGGAGTTCTCAAATGGTCACATATTTTACACAGGGTCCTCTAATAGACTGAAACTTGACCCCTAAAACTTGTTAACTGCTGCTTGTTGCTTGCCAACCAAATTGTTAATGTGTTGAGACAACCAATTACAAAAAAATGGAACTAAATGTATCTAAGTGTCTTAGGCCTGTATGGAAGTGATTTCCTCTCTATGTTAAGGAAGCGGTGAAAATAATTTCGTAGTCCTTCTACATATTGGCCTTTGGCATATTTTTGCTTCACAAAGAAAAACCAAGGAAACTTGATCTGTTCGTATTAAAAACCCCCAATATAAAATATGAGATATATCGTACTATACGTACGAAAGATGAAATTATGAATTTTAATTATGTCAACAGAAAGAAAATAAATGTAAGTCACGTTAAACTAAGTTACCAATTTCTTTGAAACTGGTACAACTCCAACCTAACAAATGGGCTGTCTTGGTGGACCTAATATTATAAAATCATTGAAACCCTCAAAACCATTTCAGATTTAGACTTTTACGTCCAAAGCAATATTGTTGAGCCTACATATATAACTTCTTGGCTTAAAAACCAAAGCCATACAGTATATTGGTCGACATTTTCATTTTGACAGATGGCATCATTTTTCTTTGACGCCTCGATTATATTTAATATATTCAAGTTTTAATATTAGTTAATTATTATCGGTACATATAAAAAGAAAATTTTATAAAAAAACATAACTGACATCTCAATAGGAGTGGGCAACGGATACCCAACCCCGCTATCCCCCGCTATCCGCTCCGCCCCCGCTATGCGGGACGGGTTATCCTGCCCAGGCAATAGCGGAGTGCGATTTTTAAACTTGACACTAGGCGGGAACGGGGAACAGTAATAGGTAGCAGCAGGGTATCTCGTTCAGCCCTACCCCGCTTAATTTTAATAATATTTATTTATAATTTTTGATAGCTTTGAATGATATTTATAATTGTAAAATTAAATTATTTTTGATAATTTTTAGGTTAAAAATGATGTCGAAACTTGATTTAAGCTAAAATTATTGATATGAATAGATCTAATAAAAAGCGATAATAAGATGCGAGCAAATGAAACCTCATTCGTAGACACATTAAAGAATGATATAATCTGTCCCACTTACATTTGAAATAAGATACAATCTTAAAATTTAATCTACCACTTAAGTGATGGCAGGAAGCGGTAATAGGTTGATTCCGCCCCTGATAGTACCTGAATTATTTGTATCAACTATTTTGTGGAGCCTCTAGAAGGCAAGATTGTCTTTAGAGAGAAATCAATAAAAGTCGGTAGCGGGGAGCGGGCGGATGAAACCTCCCCGCTAACCCCGCTATAGAACGGGATACCCCACCCTGCCTACACATGGGGCGGGATACGATTTTAAATTTTTTTTACCCAAAATACGATAATAGATAGATTCCACCCCCCGCTATAGCGGGTTGCATCCCTACATCTCAACATTAATTTTTCCATGCAAAATTAAGGGGAAAAAAATCATCGACACAAAACAGTACTGCACTCGAGACTTTGTATACGTCGAAAGCCTACACAATTGTGTAGATTTTTTTTTTAAATAAAAAACGTATAAATCAAATTTTCTTCTTTTCTCTTTTTTCAATTTTAATTGGTTTGTTGCGCCGCTGTTGTTGTTGTTTTTTTTTTTGGTTTCTTTTTAAAATACGTATAATGTATTGAAGGGCACGTGCTAGACTGAGCGACGGATATACAGTGAAAAGGCCAATTCTTTGAAAGCCACAGCCCACAAGGCAGGGAAAAGAAGAAGGGTTTAGGTGTCACGTGCGTTGTAGAATTGCACCACTTCACTTGGAATTAATGTGCTGGGGGACGGAATGAAGCATATTTGCTGTGGCCTGGCCTGTGGCTGTGGGTATAATGAAACGTACTGGTAGGTGTGTCCACGGTCCAAGTTAGACACAAAGACTTTCTGGTAGCATTACATGCCGATGAACATTTCAGCAAACGTTAGATAAGACTTGGGTTGGTAGACCCAAATGTTTGGCTGACAGGTGCTTCAAAACGGGACCGTTAGTTGCACTACTTCATCAGCTGTGTGTGTATATATGCGTCACTTTGACTTGGCTATCAGGCTATATAAGCACACACAAAATCGCCAGTCCTCATATATTTTTGGTTCTTGCCAACTCCGATCCAAATTATTGGCATAACTCTACAAACCCACAAAAACATTTTCATATGATAATTAATAATATAATATAATATATACATACATATGAGCTCTATGGAGAATGGAAGGCCTCTGCTGGGGCACAGGCCTATTGGCGAGCTGTCGTCTGCAGAGGCGGAGGAGGCTCTGCTGGTGGGCAGTGGCCGCTCGCAGTGGTACCGGCTGGCCTTGTGGGAGTCCCGGCTACTGTGGATCCTGTCGGGGGCTTCCATCATCGTCTCCATCTTCAATTACATGCTCAGCTTTACGACTCTCGTGTTCTGCGGCCATCTTAGTTCCACTGAGTTTGCTGGTGCTTCCATTGCAAGCGTCGGAATCCAAGGCCTTGCTTATGGCATTATGGTACGCACTTCTGTTGCGTGGATTTTTATATTTTACAACCCGTTTGCCACAGGTTTTGTAAAAAACGTGACTCTTTTTATATTTCTCGTATTAAGTTGTATTATTATTATTATTATTACTATTTAAAAGCACCATTTTGGAGTTTCCAAAATAAATAAAAATAGAAATAGAAATAGAAGTAGAAAAGCTCTTTAGATTCAACTGTAATTTCTTTGTTCTTTTTTCTTGGTTTTTTATTTTTTTTGCATAAATTTAATTATGGATGCATATATATATATATATATATATATATATATATATATATATATATATATATTAAAAAGACAACGAAACAGCCTTGAATACATTACGAGTGTGTGAGGAATTTGGTAGTGGGACCCATTACATTAGATGGCCCGGATATTTGCGATAAATTTAAGATTATAAGCTTACAATATGTTAAATAGTGACGTCATTATTAAATCTGAAATTGCACTAGGAGTCTTTCGTAAGATGTTCCAAAACATGACTCAAAATTTTGAAACTGAAGTGGTGTCGGATCATTTTTTTATTTTATTGATCTAACTGAAAAAACCCATGATTCTGCCTGTCATTTCAAAACTAAATTTGAGTATTAAATACATTCTGACCTGACAGTAGTGATACATAAACAAACAAAAACATACATACATACATACATACATACATATATGTGTGTGCTGACATATATATATATGTGTGTGTAGGACAGTTGGGGATGGCTAGTGCAGTACAAACAGTGTGTGGGCAGGCCTATGGAGCCAAGAAGCGGGCAGAGATGGGTATCATATGCCAGAGAGCCATCATCATCCACCTTGGGGCAGCCGTGATCCTGACCCCCTTGTACTGGTACTCAGGCGCTGTCCTCCGAGCCATTGGGCAGTCGAAGACCATAGCCAAGCTTGGTCAGGTCTTCGCCCGGGGGCTGCTGCTGCAGTTGTATGCCTTTGCATTAAGCTGTCCAATGCAGAGGTTCCTGCAGGCACAGAACATTGTGAACCCTCTGGCCTACATTGCTGTAGGGGTGTTCCTGCTTCACACGCTTTTAACTTACTTGGTGGTTTATGTGTGGGACTTCGGGCTTTTTGGGGCAGCTCTCACCTTGAGCTTCTCTTGGTGGCTTTTGGTCATTCTAAATGCGCTTTACATACTGTTCAGCCCATCCTGCAAGCAAACATGGACTGGCTTCTCCATCAAGGCTTTTACTGGAATTTGGCCCTATCTCAAGCTCACTCTTGCTTCTGCGGTCATGTTATGGTAATTGGTAATTGTTAATTGGTAATAGTATATGTAAAGTTTTCACCAATGCACCCGCAATCACAGTAACCGCCATTTCCTGTGAATCTTTTGATAACTTCAGCTTGGAAATATGGTATACTCAAGGAGTTGTGCTTATAAGTGGTTTCCTTCCAAATCCTACCATATCCCTGGACGCCATTACCGTAAGGTACATATTAATTAAGGCCCGTTTTGTTGCTTATTTCAGAATTTGCTTTTCTTACTTGAAAGGTAATATAAATATTTGGTCGAATGAAAGGAAGTGTTTTTATTCAAATCTTTTTAGCCCAGTGTTTTTGTAAAAAGTTGGAATGTGCGTCTTTCTTTTGAAGCACAAATAATAAGCACTTTTATTGAACAAAATTTTCAATTGTTGGATTTGGTGTTTTTTTAAAAAGATAATCAATCATAAGGACATTTTCAAAATAGCTGCAAGAAGCACTTTCTCACAAGTCATTTCAATTTGTTTGCTTTGGTGATTTTTTGCAACATCCATTTTCATGGCTGGAGAGTTGAATTGAATTTACTTGATATATATATGCAGTATGAACTATTGGAATTGGGACATGATGTTCATGTTAGGCCTGAGTGCAGCAGCCAGGTAAGTCAAAGACCAAAATCCATCTCAATTTCTGACAGATACAGTTATAACGCTAAATATTAATCAGTGGGTTCTAATGTTGCGATGACAGCGTTCGAGTTAGTAATGAACTCGGCGCAGGGCATCCAAAGGTTGCAAAGTTCTCGGTGTTTGTTGTGGTGGGAACAAGCATCATCATTAGCATTATTTTCAGCGCGGTTGTTCTGATATTTAAATCCGGACTAGGCCAGCTCTTCTCGAGTGACACCGAGGTGGTTGAGGTGGTGACAACTCTGGCCCCTCTCCTGGCCTTTTCAGTTCTGCTAAATGGCGTTCAACCCATTCTCTCAGGTAACTAATAACACATGATCAGTATGTACTTCCATGGATCGCCATAGTATAACTGTGCTTAATTAGTCTCAAGTGATATTTATATCCACGAGCCTGTGACTGTTGACGAAGATTCTATATGTGAATTCAGGTGTGGCGATTGGGAGTGGGTGGCAATCTGTGGTGGCTTATGTGAATCTTTTCACTTACTATATAATTGGTCTTCCCATTGGCTGTGTTCTTGGTTTCAAAACTAGCCTAGGGGTTGCTGTAAGTAGAAAATCTCTCTCTCTCTCCTTAATTTGTGCTGCATTACAGATAAAGAAAAAGAATCTGACGACCAAAATCCAAGTAATCGGTAACACTTTATTGTTTTTTTTTATTGTTCAGGGAATATGGTGGGGGGTTATAATTGGAGTGCTTTGCCAAACAATAGTTCTTATAATAATAACAGCCAGAACAGACTGGAACGCTGAGGTACACAACTTTAGATCTCATCATCTCCATTGCACAACTTTTTATCAAGCTGTCATTTGTTTCTATATATGCATGTATGGATGTAGATTCTCACCAATTGAAATGATGCTTTCTTATAGGTTGTAAAAGCTGTTGACCGTTTGAAGAGATCTGCAAATGCAGAAGCCTTGAGCACTATGGGCATCTCTTAGTTCAATTTTCCTTACAGACTAGGATCTTCCTTACCACTCGGGATTGGTTCCTAGTTTTGTTGGCCGTCATTTATCCTCAAAAACATGTTTTGTAGTTAAAAAAAAAAAGTATGCAGCCAACGAGCAATTGGTAGGTAGGTATCTCTTTGCTCCTCCTATTGTGGAGGTTTCAGTATTGGTTCAAATCACCATTCCTGCATGGGTGAAACTTTATTGTAGTAGGGGCAGGATGGATATGCATCGCTTATTTGAAATCTAAATGAACAATATTGAAATAAACTCAAAAGAGCAGAACACAAGAGATGTTAATAAACAAGTGCAGGCAACCCCTAAAGAGATGGGAATTGTACCTGCGCGTGGAGGATTCACTGTACACTGCTTTGATCCACTTGCCACTCCCCTTAAACCAGGATGAAAAAATGCTATGACATTCTTGGTCAAAGTCCAGAATGAAAATGCAGTCGATATATTATCTGCATATAAATATTAATAGCTACAAAATAAATAAGAGAGGAGATTAGAGAGCACTTGTGACGTCCACTGTCTGCCTTATCCCATTAGCCCGGTTCACATTATAGCTATTGTTCTAGAAAGGCCACACTCTTTGAATCCCTCCGTACTTACCTTAATAAGATATTTACCATAACAATAACAAATTATAATATTCCTCTATGATACGTTACCAATTATCACACAGACAAGGAAAAGGAAACACAGTTATGATAATGCAGTAACTATAACGTGCAGGCAGTTGTGAAGTTATTATACAGTTATTGTAATATGCTGTTGTGGGCATTTAAGGCTTGGAATTCCCACTCGTTGTGTGGTTTGGAAGACCTTTTAAAGAGCAACAATTTATGGCATTGTAGGGACATTTTGAAGGGTACCATTTATAGTAATTTGGAATCGTATAATTTAATTTGTCGCTATGAAAATGATATGCGCATATAGGATTCCATCTTTGGGCCAACTAGGCTGCTAGGATTAACTTGCTATGGCACCATATACAAAACAACACCCCCAAACTTGAGGCATGCAGAGCAAATAAATCTAATCTACTATAGAAATAATAAATACAATGCCTAAGAGGTTGATGAAAATGTCATGCAAGCATCAACAAATTAAATGACTGCTGTACACATTATCGCAGGATGACAACCAACTTCATCATTTACTTATGAAAACAGGATTACTGGCAATACTCATAATGAATTGGCTATCATTTGATGCCCCTATTCTAGATACTCAATATCAGTTAACAACGTTCTAATCAACTATGGTCCTTTAATCATATTAATTATGTTTGATCCTCAACCTAAACACTAGAACGAAAAACCATATACTATTTCTTACGCTTCTAAGATACAAGATTATCTTCTTAGAAGACACAAAAACTTGAAATGACCAATTAACATTTGAATATCTTACTTCTTCTAAGAATTCTATATCAAAATACGTAGACATAATACAATGTTCTTACTTACGGAAGATCAAACTTTGCCATAATCTCCTTTTAGATGTCAAAAAAATAAAATAAAAATTAAGATATGCTTGTCAATGATCAAAATACAGAGAAGGGCTCATGAATTCATGAGTTAACTAAACTCATAATTAATTTATTTGGGTACCGAGGCAGTCCGTATACAAGGAAAATTTCAGACTACAGAAGTCTCAAATGATTTCGCAGTCTTTGATTTTCAGAAGAAAAAAAATTCTTAGACCTACACTTGATCCTGGACAACAATTTATGCAAAATTTAACTAAGGAAAGAAAAACAAAGACACTGATTTCTACGTGACGAACCTTTTCAATATGAATAAGATAATCAATTAAGAAAATTCACTAGCATATATCCACAATTTGAGACCCCAAATAATCCGGGTATGATACCCTCGAACCTCATTTTTTTTATCTCATAATAAAACCTTCAATGAAATATGTGAAAACTCGATACAAAACTCTTACTCAAATTAACCCAAAAAGTATATCCCAATATTAAATCAGATTTTCTCCCTTCTTGTTTTTTTTTTCTCCCATTACTCCTACCCCAATTCCCCTGGGATTTTTTCGGTTTGATGTCTTCATAATCCCATTTGCATGGTATTCAGAGATCGAGCTGGGGGTGGGGTGTTGGGCGGTCCCCCAGCTTTGAAGAACATTATACGTATGCATATTTATAGTATTTTAGGTATGTTTGATGTATATTTTTGGTTTTAGGTTTTTAAAAGCTAAAATAATGTTAATTAAAAATACTTTTTTGTTTGGTGGGTGTATTTTGTAAAAAAATGTTTTCCTACATACTTTCAAGGGAAAGCATGTCATGTGGAGAGGGGTGTGTTGCGTTGGGAGAAACTCACCGCAAAACACATGAAAACAGAAAATATTAGTTAAAAAATATTTTAAATGTGTTTTTATTTTCGTCATTTGAAAATAACTTGTTTTAAAAAAAAAGTATCAAACAACCTAAGGAGGATATTTTATGTATTTAAATAAAAAAACAACCAAATAATGCCTTAAGTCTCACATAGGCTACCCTCATCTCCAATGTAAAATAATTTTAATGCACTTTTCTCACGTGATAATATTGATAATATACATGATCGCAAATTATGGATAAAATAAAACATTTAAAAACATACTTTTTATGAATTGAATATCATGAATAGAAAATATAACTTGTTCTCAGGGGCGGATCCAGAAATTTCATGCAGAGTGGGCGACTTTCGTATTTGAAAATTTAAATTTTACAATTTAATAATTATAACACAAAAAAATCTAACTTTATTGTTCATATAAAAAACAGTAACAAATAAAAGGTTTATCATAACCTTTTACAATTGATTTCTACGTGTCTTCATATGTTGAAACCGTTGCATGATAGCTTCATTATCAATGTTATGAAAAATGTCTTTTTCTATGTAGACAATCAAACTATCATTCATCCATTGGTCACTCATTCGATTACGCAATCGATTCTTCACAATCTTCATAGCAGAGAATGCTCTTTCCACAGTGACAGTAGCAATTGGTAAAGTTAATGCCAAAGTCACTAACAAATAAACTAATGGATATACCACATTTTTGCTAGTCTCAATTATTTTCTGAGCAAAATCACAAATTCCTTCAAGTCTTGAAAATTCAATGGTAGAACGTACATCAAGAATATAATTATCAAGCTGATCTGAAAGTATCATGAGCTTTGAGGAAGAAAAATCTTCTGGATAAAATTGGGCAAGGCGAATAAGTTTTTGCTTGTCAAAAGTAGCAAAAAAATTAGATGGATTCAAGCATGACACGCAAAGAAGCAATTCAGTATTTGACTCCGTGAAATGATTATTCATCTCTTGAAGTTGCATATCTATGATAGCATAAAATAGCTCAACACGATAAAAATGTAAGTTCGTCAAACCATCATTATAACGCCTTGACCGCCCTCGAGCTACATATGTATCATCCATATTTGGAACTAATATCTTGTTTATTCCACAAAAAGTAGAAACTTCATCAAGCAAAGAACTCCACCCATTTTCTCTCATTATTTGGAGTCGTTCCTTTGATATTTGAATTAACTTCATCACATTCACAATATCTTGATCTTTTCTTTGCAAAGTTTGTGATAATTCATTTGAAACTCCCAAAACATATCTCATCAAATGAAGATTAAACACAAATTCAAAAGATTGGATAAAGTGTGAGAGATGTTCTGCTTGTCCTCTCAGCTCTGAGGTTGAACCATCCTCTGCAACAACATTAAAAACATCAACTATGGATGGAAACATATTAATCAAGCTAATCATGGTATTATAATGTGAACTCCAACGAGTATCACATGAGCGTTTAAGACTTGTTTCTTGATTTAGGCCTTGGCCACTCGGAAGCTCCCCAATTTGAACTGATTCAACTATTCTAGTTGCTTGCTTCTCTTTAAGAAGATCTAGATGTTTGCATGAACCTCCAACAATATTCACCACATTTGTAACAAAGTTAAAAAATGTGGCAATTTTATTATTATTTTTTGCCACAGCTACGAGTGCTAATTGCAATTGATGAGCAAAACAATGCACATAATATGCACTTTCATTCTCCTTCATTATAAGAGTTTTAAGACCATTGAATTGATCTTGCATATTACTAGCTCCATCATAACCTTGCCCACGTAATCTAGACAAGCTTAATCCATGCCTACAAAATAAATCTTCAATTGATGCCTTGAGTGAGAGAGCACTAGTATCAGTAACATGTTAAATGCCTAAAAAACGCTCAACAACATGACCTTTCTTATCAACATACCGCAATGCAACAGCCATTTGCTCCTTTGTTGATATATCACGAGATTCATCAACAAGAATAGAAAAAATGCATCCCCAAGCTCCATAATAATATCATTAGAAGTCTCAACTGATGTTGCACTTACAATGTCCTTCTGAATTGCAGGAGAAATCAT
Source organism: Taxillus chinensis (assembly GCA_023512835.1). Lineage (NCBI taxonomy): Eukaryota > Viridiplantae > Streptophyta > Magnoliopsida > Santalales > Loranthaceae > Taxillus > Taxillus chinensis. Next base: position 12,076,250 of record CM042084.1, on the reverse strand, counting down.
CATATTATTTTCGAGAGCATTTCTTAATGTAACAGCTTTGATATCTTCATTGTGTTCTGCAAGAAATTTTAAAAGCTCAAGAAAGTTTCCTTGATTACTTGAATCCTCTGATTCATCATGACCACGGAATGCAAGCCCTTGCCTCAAAAGAAATCGAATACAGTCAAGCGATGCATTTAAGCGAGTTCGGTACTTAATTCGAGCTTGGTCTGTCTGCTTAAAATGAAATGACTGAATGCTTTGACTTGGCTTTAATAGATTCTCAAACATTCTCCTAGCTTGATTGTGAGAACTATTGATTCCTTCTTCATGAATTCTAAGCTTTTCTGGATACTTCCAATTTGAGAAGCCTTCAGTAACAAATGTGTCACCACCAGCTTGTTCTCCAACATCACGTTTAAAGAGATAGCAATATAGACAAAATGCAGCATCTTTTGCTATGCTATACTCTAGCCAATTGAATTGAGTAAACCAACCTTTGTTGAACCGTCGCTTATTAGCACCGTATGTTTTGTATGGAAAATTATGTTCCTTGGGTTGGCAAGCTTTCCTTTGTGCATATGCTCTACGAACTTGATCTCGATCATTAGGATGATAATCCGTAATTCGAAGTCGTAATCCCAGATCAGATGGAAGATCTTCCAAATTAATTTCAATTCGATCTTGTTTTGATGAAGAATTATTAACTCTTTTTACCAGGAAAGAAGAGTTATCAACTTTTTTTATTGCAGCAGGTTGTGATAATTCTACTTCTGACTTTCTTTTAAAATATTTCTCCATTACTGTTTCAAAAATATTAAAAGAAAAACAATGTTCATAAAATAAAATTAGCCTATCATAAATTATAAATTTAACATTTATAAAAACAAACTACATGACACAATCACAAATTACAATTTATAAATACAATTTACAAATCATAATTTAAAATTTTAAATATTAAAAGTTGTACCTCAAGCTGGCTAGCAGTCATGCTCAATCTGTTGTTGTTTGAATGTAAAATACTGATTTAATTATACTGTAAGATTAAAATTCATGCTTAATTGGTAACTGATTCATTGGATCATTATTATTTATTAATATAATATATAAATACATTATACATAAATTGATATAAATCTGAAATCAATAAATTGATATAAATTAATGATACATTATAAATTTATAAATTTGAGAGAGAGAGACCTAATGGTTGGGTCTGGTCTGTGGGAGTGGGACGGTGAGAGAGAGACCTGAAGCCTGAAGGTGTGGGTCTGTGGGACGGTGAGAGAGATACCTGATGGTGTAGGTCTGTGAGATGGTCCTCAAGGTCTGATGGTGTGGATAATATATACGATTATAATACACCTAATACACCTTTATACACCTCTATAGTGCGGATCAATATAATTTCTCTCATGTGAGACTCTAGTACACCTCTATAGTGTGGATAATATATATAATTATAAAATTATAAATAACATATTTCTTATGAGTTGAACATCCTAAAGAGAATATACGATTATAAAATTATAAATAACATATTTCTTATGAGTTGAACATCCTAAAGAGAAAATATAATTTCACTAATATCATATTAGAATTTAATAATATTAGAATACAATGATTAATATTTAATTGACCGTGAGAGAAGTTATTATTGAATTTATATTAAAATAATTTTTCTAACATAAGACTCTAATCGTAACGGATTCAGAAAGTTGATCAAAGAAAACAGAGATATAAAATGTGTGGGGGGTCGGAGCTGTAGCATGGCGTCCCAGCAAGAGTTAATATGGTAAATAAGTTAAGATAAATTATTCTTTGATTTATTCATGATTGTCGTCTGCTTAAAAAGCAGGATTTGAAACGTACATGCCGAAATAAATAAAACTTGGTAACTTATTACGTAACAGAATAACAATACGTAAATACTAAATAGCACATGACCCAGTCTCCCCGCGCCGAATCATTGGGATTTCCCGAGACCCAGTCTTCCTCCCGCACTGAATTACCAAAAATATTTGAAATTTGGTTTATAGGATCTTATGAACGATGTGGCCTATTAGGTGGGCGCTGATATTCGACCAGAATTATTTACTGGATTTATCATTTGAATTGACGTGATAGCTGATGTGTTTTCATATGTATAATTATTAATTGCGTTCGTGACAGATAACGTGTTTAAATTGGTTTAATGAATTTCGGTTTAATTTCTGTCTTTATCGATTGTTACATTCGCGGAATATGACATGTTTACTTCGGTTTAAAAAAAAAGAAGACTTTGGTTCAAGAAAATAGGACTTCGGTTCAGGAAAATAAAGATTTTGGTTCGGAAAATAAAATTTAAGTTCGGAAAATAGAGATTTCGGTTCGGAAAATAGGACTTCGGTTCGGGAAATAAGGACTTCGGTTCAGGAAATAAAGACTTCGGTTCGGAAAATAGGACTTCGGTTCGGGAAATAAGAACTTCGGTTCGAGAAATAAGATTTCCATTCGGAAAATAGGTTTTCGGTTCGGGAAAAGCTGTTATTCCTCGAACCAAATCGTCAAACCGAATTAATCATCTCTTATCTGCGGATTTTTGCGTCCCGTGAACTGTAGCTATCTCCGGTGGACTGTAATTTTCGAGGAAAACTTCAAACAGTCATAACTTTGCGCACAGTGGTCGGAATTAGGTCAATTTGTTTTTTTGATTTGTAGGTATCGACGAGAGCTATAGCCCAAAAATCCCTTAGGGATTTTCTGCTCTTAGATTTTCAAAAAAAGCACTCTATCACTTTCAAAACTTGATTTTTAGCATATTAGCATATGTTTAATGCATAAAATAGTATTTCAGTTTTTCGTAATACAATTATTTTCTAAATCGAACCGATTTAAATGCTGTTATGTTTTTGTCATTTGACCGCCCATTTTTTTGACGCAGCGCGTAATATTTTTTTGCCACGCTGGATGTCTCGCTGGACTAACACGCTAGACAGACACGTAGATCCGGTTTTAAATCCGGTAAAATCATCCGGCTAAAAATATTTATTCCTATTAGGTTAAGTTAAATATATGAATAAATTTAATATTTCAGTTTTAAATAAATTTAAATTTAAATTTATTCATTTTTCATCGTGAATAATATTAACAAAATATTATTTTGGACGGATGCTTTGTATCGGTACATGAATTATACAAAGACACAAAATCGCTTTAAACGAATCGAGTCTCCACAGTAATTTTGATATTTTTATTTTTATTTTAAGGATGAATAGTATATAATTTGTATTTTTTCAAAAATATCAAACATCTTATTTCCTATTTCTATATACATTTATTCTTTAATTTATTTTATATTATTTTTTCTCATCCTTTCATTTATTATCACAAATGAAAATATTACAAGTACAATAATATATATATATATATATTTAAAAATTATAGGAAAAATATTTATGAATAAATAGTAAATCCCTAAATATAAAAATTTACTATTCATTCTCTATTCGTATACTCTATTTTAGGGAACTTGATGTGAATGAATTTTTGATAAATTTGTATATTTTTTTCTTAAATTATAGGAAAAGTTTGATTATACTAAACCTGTTGTGGATGTTCTAAGTTATGCCTTGGGACTTTGTAGTTTATTTTGTCTCCATTAATTTACATTTACACAGGAAAAAATAAATAGCTGAAGCTATATTTTTAGTTTTGATTATGATTTAAATTTAATTAATAATACGACTAATTCTCTCTTTTGATGAAATTATTAATGACTCTTTTAATAGTATTAAATAAATTATATGATTTTAAAAAGTTATCATAAACTTAATTATATGAGGATTTAATAAGTTTCTTATGATTTCATAATATTATTTGTGACCTAATTACTACTAATTATAATTTAAAATAATAATTTATAAATATGAGTTATACTAATTTTAATCTCTTATAGCTCTCCACCTCTCGGTAGAAGTCATAGACTCCAATCATCCTCTACACAAATTATAGTTCACGTAGCCAACATACAATTACACTAGCCAGCACATTATCCGTGACATTTACACGTTATGGGGCCGTGATATTGAACTGGAACAATTTATTAGATTCATTGACGTATTTAGAGCATGGATATACTAATTGTGTTTGTGGCAGATAATTTGTTTAAAAAAAGCGATGAGAAAAAAAAAGCTATGTTGCCACTTCTCTTTCCATCAGGTTCGATCTGCCCACACGCCCTTGAATCTAGAGATTCCTCAATAGCAATTCCGCCCACTTCCTTGGACCTCCTCCTCCACTATCGCGCCGCTCAAATCCTTTGTCGTTCCTCCTCTATCTACATATATATACAAAATAATGAATTTGGTAGTAAATACGTAAAAGGTTAAGTTAGAGATGAATATGTCGATAATGAGTTAATGACAACTCTAAACAATTTTATAGCTTGGAGTGTGCTTATTGGATTCAAAATAAATTAATAAAGAATAAGTCTCGGGTATGGAAAACACACGTGAAAATGAAAGTGAAGAGCATGTGATATATAATTGTTATGTTTTCATGCAATGCTTAGGATATGCTTGTTTTGTTTGTTTTTTATTTTTGTTTTCAAAATGTAATAGTTATTTCTAAGTATAAAAAACTGAAAATAATAAAATTTTGTTTTCATTCTTTAAGACATAAAAATGAAAATAACTTTTTATTGTTTTTGGTTTTTTAATTTATGTATCCAAAAATAACTATCATATTTTGAAAACGAAAACATAAAATAGATAAAACAAACATGTCCGTAAGTTCTCATTGGAATTGAATTACAAGTTTCACATTATGCCTTTTCCACCACTATTTTGGAACATTTTATAAACAATATTTTTTCCTTGTGTTTTTTTAACTAAACAATAACCTTAAAACTATATTTTTTTTATTTATCAATAATCTTGAATCTATATTTTTGGTGGTTAAGCAATAGCTATTCATCTATGCTTTTGTGAGTTTAAAATAACTTTTTGATGGTTGGTAAGGCCAAGAACTATCATAATTGCAAAAATATAAAAATGAGAATGAGGTTTGAATGTTGTTTATAATGATGTTTTAATTAACAACAAAGAAAGATATATGAAATTAAATTTTCTTTTCTTTTCTTATTAGTGTTGAGTTCTTAGAGGTTTAAATGAACATTTAATGTTAAAGAATATATCATGATTGTTGGGAGGCTTATGGCACTCACACCTATTTTTTTTAATTATTTTTCTTAAGTTTAGATATTTAAATTATTTTTTGCTTTTCTATACAAATATATATCGTAGATTATCTTAATCACTATTTATATCATAAAAAAAATATTTTATACTACTTTTTTATTTAATAATATTTTTATAATTTAATATGAAATAAAAGTGAAAGTTTTGAAAAACATGAAAGAGAAATGTGAGAGAATTTTTTACATATAATTTAATAATCATTGGGAGTGAACAATATTTTTTAATATATTTGAAAACACTATTTTTTTAAATTCCATGGAGAAAGATAAATATAAAACTTATGTTGTGAGAATAATTGTATGATTTTTTTTTAATTTTTTCCTTAAATAAAAAAAAAACTGACTACTATAAGAATTCTGCTACTAGTGTCATTAGGGGAAAAGAGTTGAAGTTTAATGTGAAAGTAAACAAACAAAACACACTTTTGTTTGGAATTAGGCTCTTGGTAAAATAGGAAAAGCACTCGAGACTATTGTATATGTGATAAAGAGAAGAGATTATTTTATTAGAAAATAGTATTTGGCGATCCAAATTGCTTCAATAAATTTGGACAGTAACTTTGGTGTTGACTAATTTCATTGTATATGTGTGTGAGCCCATCCTAGAGGTGTTTTTGAAATCTTAATTATTTTATTAGCTAAATGTTAAACGTAGCTAGCCAGTTAGATGTCAGTACAATAAGTGAGAATGGGAGTTGGGAGGGGAGAGAAGGAAATTTGATATTTTTTGAAAGATTTCGTTAAAAATTTGTATTTTAATTGATAAAGTATGAATTTTACTAAAATGATATATTATAATATTTTAATCTAAACCATTAGCATCTAATATAAAATGATAAGGGATTACAATTAAATAAAAAATAATTTTAAAAAATTTATACTTTCCATAACGATCAATATACTCACTTTTGCAAGAAGTCTATACTATTCACTTGTGATTTGACTAAAAAATCCTTATGAAAAAAAATATAAAAAAGGATCAGTTCACACACGATATATGTATACTTCAAAAACCCTAATTTCTAGTTTCTTACGACAAACCCTAATAACCCATTCTACTCCACTAACAACAATAATATAGAAAACCCTAGTTTTAAAGTAATGGAGAGAGATGCAATAGAGGAATAAGATAATACTACTATAATTATACAGTATGATGAGGCGAATCTTGATAGAGAGGTAAGAGGTCTTACTCGAATCCGTTCACTCTGGGAAAAAAATAATTCACAACCCAACCCGAATTTTTAAATTATACTTTTTTTAAAAAAATTTTGTTCAAATAATAGTTGACGAATATTATTACTAAGTTCACATATCATATTCAAACACTTACAATATGTTCGCTTGACCAATTACAAACATTAATATTATGCTCGAGTATTATTATTCGAACAAATATATAATGTTAATATATAGGGTTTCGAGCATATTATTTCTTTTACCCTATATTAATATGCATTGCTTCAACAAAATGTAAGTGTGAGCGAATTTCAAATGATAATAGACTATATAACCAAATTTATGAAGTACACAAACATTATTTAAGATGTATTGTTATTTAAAATTTTATATAATATTTGAACTTATGTATCTTTAAATGTGTTTGCATAAATATTCAAGAATAGAGAGATATTAGGTATGTGGGCAAGTGAAGTTGATTGGAGAAATGGATTTGTTATTATTGTGTTGAGATCTGATGTTAGTTACTCCAATAAAACTTTAATATTAACTTTTTGTTGTGGAAGATGTGATTTTTATAGGCTCCTAAAGAAGTAATAGCAGGTGGAAAGATGAAAAATGCAATCAGCATTTCCTTATAATATTAAATAATTATTTTAAAATTTATATTTTAATGAGTGTATTTATCATTTGAGTCGATGCATTTATCCCTCTCCATTCCTAGAACAACACGGTTTGAATTGAATACCTACGTGCCGCAATAACCTTCATAATGACGAGTTTAAGTCCCACGCACAAGCATTTGTATCATGATTGTCTTTGCAACTAAATAACTAAATAAAATTTTAATACTTTTTAATTAAGCTATAACATCCAGTATATAAGTTAGCTTCGTCATATATCACATTGTGATTGATAAGAAATTAGTGACGTATTTTTTCCTATCAATCATAATATAACACATCAGCATAATAACACAAAAATGACGACACAACTACAAAAAGTATTTTCCTATTGGTAATGCCTCAATTAATCTTGTTTACTTTTCAACGATAAAAAATATACTAAATTGACCAAAAACATTCGACATTCAATAGAAAAAACTCCAAGCTTATAGTCGGCAAACCTGACAAAACAAGAATAAACCAACAAACAAACAAACAAAGAAAAAAAAGTTTCTATTAAGCCGAGAATTCCATAAATCTTCACAAGCAGCTAAAAGTCTCGCCAATAAAACAACAAACAAAGTCCCAACAATGCCAATCCATAATAAAGATTAATAACTACAGCGCCCAAAATCCAAATATAACGATGGTAATAAACTTGAGCAACTAGGTGTTGGCGTACGAAAACAAATAAATCACATGTGAGCCCTCCTCAAGCTTTAAATAAGAGATGTATTGGGTATGAATTAATTATAAAAATACATTTCGCATGGGTATAACATTTGATTTGTTGCCTAAGATCAATCCCTTGCATAAAATTATAGAAGGCCTGTAAGTGGAAGGAAAGATCACCCCCGATAGGAAAAGTTAAGTCATCATATAGGAATGATAATGTAATCTTTTACTTGCCAACGAGTAAAAAAAAAAAGGTATGCTTATTTTTTGAAAAATAAACTAGATTTTTCGGATCGAAGACATGATTGTGCGTTAGCTTTCCCACGAGAATAAGGTATTACTAATGATGTAGCAACTAGCAAGTTAATGCCGCACGGGGAAAATTTAATTCACACCACTTTTTTCTCTTGTAAAATGATTTACTAAGCTAATAAAGATTTTGCAGTAACGTACAAGAAAATTTTGATTTCCCAATTAGCCAAAGAAATTCCAGAATGAACTAACCTTAGATTCACTGTTAATCTGCATGCACACGTTTCACTTGACATTATGGTTACCGAAACGTCGCATGTAAGTATTAAAGAGGAAAAGAAAACAACAATGAGATAATGGCCACATACGCTAAACATGAGGACAAACGCTCCGAAATAAAAACTGTACATATTAAAGAATGGCATATATTATACATACATCATACAGGTTGAAGAACCTAGGATTGCCGGCAGCATTAGGTTTTGGGAGCTGGGCAGGGGAGATTTACTAATTTTCTATTCTGCACCAGTAACTTTTTGTAGTATTTTGCTGGGAAGAGCCTTGCAACTGCTTTCTCGATCCCACTCTACCTATTTTTATAAAAGGCTAAGCCTTTTTGTAACCTTTTAGCGCCTTCCCAGTAAGGGGAATACCAGCAGCAGCAGCAGCGCAGAAGGAATGAGCATATTGCGGCTGCGCATCCAGTAGCTCAAATTTTAGATGATTATAAGGAACACAACTTGGGACAGGCCATCACCATCGGAACATAGGGGCCTGCAAAGAACCAGATCCAAATCCTTGAAATCAATAAACTACAATTCCTTTCCACTCTACTTCACAGCTCTTTGATGCAACAGAGATGGTGAGCCCCAGCCACATTCTTTTCCCAGTTTAATTGTGGACAGCAAAACCTGTAAAAATTTCTCGGCCTCTCCAGAGACTGCAAATTCCAAGTTGGTCTGAAATAGTGGCATCTCAGTGGGATTATTATACCATCGCTTAGACCTCGTCCCACCGCCCCTTCTCTGCTGAATCTGGTTTTGTCTTAATAAAGCATCCTCTGAATTGCTTCCAACAATGTGTACAATCCCTTCTTCAGCATCAACATGAATTACATTCTCCAGTGCGCTGTCTAATTCTATCCCCCACTCTGGATCAGCAGCAACTCCTTTAAATTCGCTGCTACCCAACCCCACCAAACTTGATGAGCTAACGATTATAAGTCTCTCAGTAATGATGACAAATTTACCACTCTGTTTAAGTGCTTTGCAGATGACCAATGTCTCATCCTTGAACTTCAAGCCATCTCCTGCCTCTGCTAGTACAGATGTACCTACTGCTTCCTCCCAAGAGTAAGGTCTCAGGGGAAGCTCTCTACTTAGAGGCCTTGGAAGACGGACCCTTAACTGCTGGGATCTGATTTGATACAGCTTGCTCCTGTTTCTGATACTCTGTGCAGTTTTACCGGTAACTTCTAGGATACTGGCTGCTGGTCTTGCCACAAGCCCTGTTACACCAAGTGCTATTCCTGCAAGAGACAGGACGCAAAAAGAATCATTGTCACAGGGCAAGGCAACCATTTATGAGTATTTTACCTAATGTATGTTAGAAGTGGATAAAAAAACATTTGCACAGGGGATTGCTAGTGGTTTTTGTGCAAATGCTTTTTTGAGGAACAGTATTCTGTCCACTAACAATGCAGTACCTGAGAATACTCCAGGAAGACCGTGTTTTTCAGCACCTCTGATTGGAGAATGAAGAAGACCAGTAAGCCCCTGCGATAAATGAAAGAAAAAGTTTTTAATTGATACGTATTAAACAAGTGTGACAAAAAACCAGGCCCAATGTAATTCCAATCTAATTTAATCACAAGCAATGAATGAATCATTTTCTATTTCTCATATTGACACTGCTCGCTGAAGAATATCATAACTGATAATAAGGTCCTTTTTAAGTAACCACGCATGAAACCACATTGGCTCAGTTTGGGAATGCTGTTAGGAGGCTGCTTCTGCTTATAAAATAAGTAGAAACAACAAAAGATATTTAGTAAAATTTTAAAAAAGTACTTATAAAAAAAGTTTTTATTTTTTATTTATAAAAAGCAAAAGTAATTTCAAGGTCGCTTTTAAAAGCTACTTAACTAAGAAGCAGTTTTAAAATTTTTTAAATACCAATTTTATCCTCTCCTGTCACTCACATGCCTACGTTGCGATTACCCAATTCAAAAACTACCCTATGCCCCAACCCAACTCGCCAACCCTCCTCCAGGCCTCTTCATCAAATGCCTCCATGGTGGAGTTTTTGCGAGACGACGGTCGACGCCTTGTCCCTGGACATGTGGCAGATGTCGCAGGCCTTGATAGGGGGAGTCACCCCACCGACGGTGGAGTCAGAGGGGTGATCAGCGCACTGCTGAGGATGGCTTCCACGGCTGCCTGACAGAGCTGCCAGCTTTCGGACCAAAGCAGCCCGGCAGACCCATAGACCGGGTTCACAATCCGACCACAAGCTTCATAACGCAGCGATCTAAATATAGCTGCGCGGATGAATGAAACAACAGCAAGGCCATCAAAACATATATCTCGGAGATGACTAGACCCACATTCAGGGTGGGTGGGAAAGGTTCCAACTTTTATACAATAAATAGATAAATAAAATATTAAAAGCTTGCCACTTTCGACAAGGATGGAGTAACTAAGTAAACTATAGGTAGGGGATATAAACTTAGCCAGAAAACAATAGCATTGGTTTGGGATTCAGGGGGCTTCGGCGACGGGGGTGGGCATGGGGGGAGGGGGGTTGGGGGGCAAGCTTGGGGCGGTGGGGAGGGGGGGGTTGGGCGGCGAGCTTTGGGGGTGAGGGTGGCTTATAGGATAAGGTTAAAAAAGTTAAAAATTATAATAATAAAAGGATATTTTTGACTTTTTATATCTCTACAGTAGTTTTATTTTAGTTTATCAAACACTTATTATCTGCTTTTAAATTTTAAAGCACTTTTAAAATCATATTTTATCAATCACTCCCATACTTGTTTTCACAGCAGCTTTTTTCTTCAACACAGCTAAAAGCAGCTTCTCTTTAAAGCACAACATTACCAAACTAAGCCATTATTTGATGCAAAAACAGTGACACGATTTTCCCTTGAACTTTCCACATTTTTTTTTCTGAGTATTGAGACCTTGAAAATCAATTCATAGGAGTCTGTAAAGAAACCTAATGACGCACCTCCAATAATTCATTTATAACACCTTTGCTGTGAGAAGCTACACCCTTCTGCTGTTTTTCCACTTGAGCGGCATCTTGGTCATCAAATGTAAATGCAACGATGCCCTGCAAGAGAGAAAAATGACCCTCAAGAAGGAAAAAGATAATCTGTAAAATTATCAGGTGTCATTAAATATAGAAACACCTTGTGTGCAGCTCTGCTAAATTGAGTAGCAGCATCACTTATAGCATAAACTGTATTGCTAAGAAGACTTGTTGTGCCTTGCACCATGCCTGTTAGAATTCCTGTAGGGCTCTGCAGAAAAGAAAAAACAAAAAACAAGAAAAGAACATATGACCATGAGTTTCAAAATCTGGTGAGACAATTTTCCATCATTAGCATCATTATTTACCTGCAAAACGCTCCTGGCTGGAACTGATAAGAAATCTTTGATTCCCAGCCCCAAGCTCCTTGCGAACCCCATTGGATTACCTATAACACCAGCAGAACCAAACACCTGCAAATTATTACCAAATAGCATTTATAGGGCGTTAGATGCAAAAGGTCCAAATATTGTGACAAACTTAATAGAACAGAAAACTCACAATAAGCACCTTAATTTACCTTATACATCTCATGAAGAAGTTGCCTGCTGTAATGTCTGATGAGGATTTGCTGAATAGATTCAAAGCTGGCCATATGATGTCCAATGGAAAGTTGTTTGAGATGAATTTGTGCTCCCTCAACATCGGCAAGAGCCATTAAGCCTCTCTGTAATTGATTTGTGCGTTTCAATAATATATACAGTAATCAGAATCTTTTATATTATTTGTGTGGTTTTCTGCCTTGGTCTAACTTATGTCCTCAATATAAGCTTATTCTCTCAACATATACATAAATATATGTGTGTGTGTATGTATGCATGCATGCATATATTTTCTCTCAACACTCAATTTGAGAGTAACCAAATTAATGGATAATTCAAGAAATGCTAGTTTGCTACTGAGTTATACCTGTGGTGCACCCATACAGGTCTAACTTGGTTTAAATACATGCTTATGTCAAAAGAATTGGCAATTGTTGAAAACAGGGAAAGCCATATACCAATTCATTGTTTCTACAATAATACACAGATAATGGAAACATCTCCCTACTTACATGTAAAAGAGATTCTCTTGATGTAAGAATCCCATTTGTTAGCAACCATGGAGTGCTGGAGAAGCTGTTTAAAGAAAATTACCATGTATCAGAGTGCATTAATTGTACTAAAATAAAACAGGATATCTAAGAAATATTTCAATTAAACAAGTTGTCAACGACTCACCTTAACGTTAAATTGATTGGGGCCAAATCAAAAACTTCAACATAAATCTTTTTCTGTCTTCGGGCCAGGAGGTAAATTTTCTGCCAAGGACCTCCAATTGGAACAGCCAAAGGTATAGAGTATTCACTCTTTTTATTTTCAATGGGTTCAAGAACATGAATCGGGTGAAGGGGATCCACATTCACTTTCACATAATCACAATTCTGAGCATCTGTGGTGTACTCTTTCTGAAAACCCAGCTTGGAATCCATATAGCATGAGACCCTGCTCCGGAACCTTGTAGAGACTGTTCTTAAGAGATCAAAGAAGCTCAATATCATTTCTTGTTCAAGCTCCAGATGAAAGTCAGCTACCCTGCAAACATTTAAGATAATATTATAGCAAAATGATTATTAACATATATGCAAAAGCAAGCTTGATTGAACAATTTACACCTGCAGCGTATATACTGGAACGAGACAAAAGAAGCATCCTTATTTCTCCACATAGCAGCAGATAAGCAGACTACAGGTTCAAAGTAAGCATCAGATGAAATAGGCATCAAGCTTTCGTCTTTAATTTTTAAACCAGCATCCATAGTTTTCATCTGAATTGCTGGGTTGCTTCTGCATTGATGATCAAAGGATAGGATAACAGGATATACAGCGCTACGCAACTGGTTATCAATTTGCAATGAAGAAATTCGGAAGGAAAACTTTTGTTGATCCAAAGTTTGACGGAAATCAACTGCTGTGTTCTTTGCACTTGCAAAAAGCAATTCCTACAAAAGGAAAGCGATATGGATAGTCTAGAAAAGTTTATTGCATTGATGAAGAAAAGAGAAAAGGAACTTATAGTACCTGCTGGCAAGAATTAATTATAGAGATACCAATAAAGGGAATACTAATTGCAATATTTTCTGTGTAATCACCAAAACCATCCCGTTTTTTATCATGGTTTTTGTTGTCCTGAAACCAGGGAGTACTTTGATCCTTCACATCTTTGAAAATATGGTAACTTGAATCAATAATATTAAGCACCTGTGTCAGAGAAAATCAACCATTAGAATGGCAATGCAAAAAGACTTGCTACCAGAGCCAAACCATCAACAATGCACCTTCATAGCCCCTTCAGCGTGGACAGAGAATAACAAAGTCCTCCCAGGCTTCTGAAAAAACATAAATAAATTTTCGAAGTCAAAAAGCATGTCGTTGGAAGGAAATTAAAGAGTGACCATCAAGCCATCTAGATTGATGGCGCAATCAGCAAAAACCATTACATATACTTTTTATTGCTCCCACAGATCCATTCTGAACAAATACACAGAAGAATAAGAAATCAAAAAAACAGCTTGTAAAACTTACAAAAACCAAATCACATGAAAAAATTCCAAAATTTTCTCGCAAATTCTAGCACAAATATCTTCTATCGTGATTTCGAAAAATACATTGATAACCGTAACAGGGTTAGAATGACGAAGACCACAAACAGTCAAGATATTGAGTCAACTAATAATAGATTGAATAAAAGAGAAACAGTATAAAATATCTTCAGGGAGAACTTGGAGCAGTAGAGGTCTCTGCTTTTGATACAAGCTTTTGACGGAAAAGAGTCTTGAAAAGTCCTTTCTCACAGAGAAGGATTCCTATACATGTAAGCAGGGATGGACTCATTCTTCATGGGAAAATCAATGCCTAAAGTTGGGATAAGCAAATGGCACTGGGCCTTCCCACGCAATGGGCATGATAGGGAGCAGTTAGCTAGTCTTCCATTCACCTAGGAGGGCACTATGCAAAGGATGACGGCCCCAGACGTGTGGATAAGGCCTTTGGTCTCCAATCATGTGCATGCAGTGACAAATAGCCCTTTGCAGGATGAGTGTTTATAACCAACAACGCACATAGAAACAGATTGTAGACTAACTTATACCACAGAATAGGGTCTGGGATCCTAGCAAAACGTTATCAAATATAAGAAAGATTGAATCCCAGACGCTATTTTGATTGATTCACCACACTTTACTTAAAGACCAGTAACAAATCTAGGGTTTGCAAGGTGTTAAAGGAATTGTTCAGAATAACAGGCAAAGGGAATTTTTTTATTTACCAATCATAAATGAACCAGTGCATCTATGATAAAATTTTTTTGCTCAGACATGACAAAAAACTGTGGCCTATAATCATTCAAATTCATCATAACAAAAGTAAAAGTTTAACAACAATAACTAAAAATAAAATTAATATACCTCAGAAGTTGAAGACAAGGTCACGGGTTTATACTCCCTCACATCATCAATACTGTAGCACCCAACAGAACGCTCACCAGGAACCTTAAAATATTCAAAATTTTAAATCCAGCATATATAAACATAAATCAGCAATCAGAATGATCTTTTAAATTGAAACCATCAATAAGACAAAAATTAAAACACAGGAGCATACCTCAACAATGAGCTGATGTGGGTAACAAGGTTCATCCCAAGCGTAAGGACAAGAGGTGTAGGGATGAATGATCGTTGCAAATGTTTCACACTTCTGTTGATAAACCCTTAACCTCTAGAATGCAACAAAAGAGCTAATGATTTTCCATAAACCAAATATTGTCAATAGCTTAAGCTAAACTACCATATAAATATCAATATTGTGCAGATAGATGCAATAAGGGAATAACCAGTACAATTGATTTACTAATAAAAGCAAAACGTCAATAGAAGCCCATGGAAAAAATATGGTAAAACTTGAGACCGAGCAGATTACTTTTGGAATTTTTAATTATCTCATAAAAACTTTATAATGAGAACCCACAGAGCCACTGCTACAATATCCATAGGGTGGCAAAACAGTGCCCGTCATCTTCTCTAGATTGAATAGAAGAGTTTCGAGTTCAAGGTTGAAGGGTCTCATGAGGACATCCTTCAAGTGACTTAGTTGGGACAAATAATGCAGATCTCAATTCGGATATCGAATGCAGATTTGGATTGGTTTGTGGACAACCTTCCAATCTCTTCTACGAGTGTTGTAGCAGAGGCTTCTGCGATTTCGGATATAGTGATCCATTAGCAATGAAAGTTGATCACTAAAAAATATAACTACCGGCAATGAAGACCAGGTGGGGAATGAAGGCCAAGAGAAAGAAATTACTAGCAGTGAAAGTCAAAAAAGATGGTCAAACTAAGGATTTTTATGAGAACTTAGCTTTAATACCATTTTTAAAATAAGAAATATTCTCTTTTTTGTTATTTTTTTAACACTGAATATATACATATATACATTGCAGTCCGATTCTTGTTCTTACAACAATTAATACCTAGAAAGAAATTGAACATCTAAAAACTCGAATCATAAATGCAAATAGTAAATACAATATAAGAAAACAAAAGAGTTAGTGTAATAACTATAGTTTAGGAAACTAAAGAGTTTGAAAAACTACACCAACTTTCTAGTTGAGTGCATTAATGAATTGAAATACTAAATTGGAACTTTCATCCTTCGAGACTAGCATTAAGACTTCCTTCGAGATTGTCATTGAGATTTCCTACGAAGTCTCAATCCAAACCAACTTCTAACAATATGTGATACTAGTGCTCCCCCAATGGTGTTTGCCTCTCCCATGTGGCAGGGGACCTCGCAACCTTTGGTCTATTCCAATGTGATTTATCCACCAAGTCGTCCATGAAGAAAGGGAAGACACCAAGCATCATGGAGTTAAAACACTTGCATAGTTCAATTAATTATGGCAGCACTAAGGTTAGGCAAGATTATGGGCAGGGTGCAGGGGACTGGGCCATTACCATTCTTTCAAGGGTTTTATGATTATCTCTTGGAATTCAGGGGATTCAATAAACAAAATCAGCGGGTAGTTATTCTAGAGAGCCTCCGGTCCTCCAAGGGCAGTCCTTTTTGTTTCCATAAGATGAAGTTGGAGCAGGTTTAGATGGGTGGGTGCCCAAGCCTGCACGCAGCACAGTTAGTGGGATTCTCATTGTTTGGCAGGAGTCCATGCAAGAGTTGGAGGATTATTGGGTGGGGATCCATTCTCTGTCTTGCCTTTTGGAGATCCCATCTAGAAGAATGGAATAGGCTTTCACAGGTTTATATGGCCCAAACGAAGGTAGTAAGCAGCCGGACCTTTGGCATGACTTTTATGTGATCTGTCAATGTTCGGATCAGGTGTGTTTTGTATGGTGATTTTAATAGCCTTGTATGAAAGTGACTAGCCAGCCCCATATTATAGGGATTAAGGCCGTTTGGTTGTATGAAAGTGACTCCAAGGAGAGTCACAGCACCTCTGCCAACATGAAGAAGTTCCATGATTTGTCTATTCACGGGATTAGTTTATGCGGTCTAATTCCTGGGTCAATCCTGCTAGGTCTAGAATCGACAAATTTTTGGTTTCCCCTTCTTGAGAGGATATATTTCCCAGGCACCTATAGGTTCCATTGGCTCGAGTTACCTTGGATCATTATCGTTTATCTCTGACTATGAAGGGGTGTAGTGGGGTCTATCCCCTTCCAGCTTCGAGAATATATGTAGCTTCAAGTTGGAGGGTTCAAAGAGCTAATCAAAGGCTAGCGGTTGCAGGATAGGGTGGCTGGTTACACCAGTTTTGTGGTTGCTCAGATGTTGCATATGCTTAAATCCAAGTTGACGGTTTGAAATAGTCACTTTGGGAATCTGAGATCTCTGAAGACTAATCTTGTCCAAGGGAATCTGAGATCCCTGAAGGCTGGAAATGGGCTTGTCTTTTGAAAGGAGGGTGGCTAACCTTATTTCAAAACACTTTGGTGAATCTCCTAATTTACTTTATGTCCTTATCTCAGATCCCTGCAAGCGTGACCCACTGGTTAGAGTTGATCCAACAGTGGATTTAGTGGGGTCATTCTGACACTAGGTTTAAATTCAATCTGGTTTGTTGGGCTAGCATTCAACATCCTTTGAGGGCAGGAGGGTTAGGGCAGAGCCTCCTCGTCTTTTCAATGAAGCCGTGCTTGCAAAATGGAAATGGTAGAATTTGAAGTAGATGGTAGTTGACGTTATTTTTGGGTTGGATCATTTTCGTTGGCAGACTCCCTTGAAGACATTCTAACAGGTTTGGTGTGTGGAAGACTCTTGGCACTGATTTTTAGCATATGGTGTCTTGGATGATGGGGAGTCCTTGCTTTCTGGGATGATACATGGTGTATGGATCATCCTTTGTGGGACACTTTCTCGATGGTTTATGGGCCAGTTCTTCTGAAATTGAGCTCCAATGCTGATTTTCAGGTGGGGAACACTTGAAATGTTCTCTTGAGTAGGTCTACCCAATTCTTTACAATTGTCAGTTTATCTCTTGACAGCAAGACTGACTGGGGGACTGGGAATAAGTCAGGGGTATTTCCAGTGAAGAGCTATTTTGATCTAAAGTCCGCTTGGGGGGCTTCCAGTTTGGGTGCTGATAAATTTTTGGCTGCAAGGGGGGGGGGGGGGGGGGGGGGGGCAAAATTCCCTGCTCGTATTGCCTTCTTCACTTGGGAGGCGGTCTAGGGTAAAATCTTGAACATGGATCAGCTGCAGCAAAGCAGGCTGACTCTTACGAGCTGCTGTCCATTGCCTTCATGCTAGTGAACAGGTGGACCATTTGCTCCTTTACTGTAGTTGGGCTAAATTGGGGGCTTACTGCCGAGACAACAGGGGCTGAAATGGCTTGTCTGAAACAGTCGATCGTGAGTGCTATTCCCCTGTTGGTTTTTTGGGCTTTAGAGAGAGGAATCAGCGGGTTTTGAGGGCCTGATATGTTAAACCCAACAGCTGAAAGAGAATTTTTGGGCTTTTTGTCTTGATCTTGCTATTCTTAGGGGATTTTCTTATACCGATAGCTTTTATGACATCCTCTATGTCATTCTATGTAATAATCTCACCTACTTTTCCATTCATTTGACCACAAGACGTCCTCATCACAACAGAAAACACATCCTCATGCAGAATTCAGAGGCCTCAAGCACCCTACCTGTTCTAGAACTTATTCACCAAACCAATTTTCTTCGCCCAGGAAACTCAGAAGTTTACTAAAAACTGGACCATTGTCACTGAGACATGGTCATGAAAATAACAAAAACTTAGCACTAAGCCATAGGTACCAGCCCCAACATTGGAGTTAGGGTTTAAACCATAATAACAACGATGGCCAAAACAACACCAAAGAAACTCCATAATTATGCGCGTCGAATTAAGAATTGCAAAAGATAATAGGGCAATGGAGAGCATAAATACCAACCTCCTTTGAGAAGTTATCAATTCGATATGGCATAAATCCTGTATCATCATCTGACAACAGAACCAAATTTGTCCCGGAAATTCCATGGGGGCTACCCACGATCGTTTCATCACTGTTTGATACTCCAGCATTTTGCACTTCCACCCTTATCATACTGACAGCACCAGAATCATAATTACGCATTTTGACCTGAGTATCACCTAGATCCTCAGGTAAGAAGCAGCCTGACCAGTCCCATCCGGGTTCACTAAAGCAAACTGAAACCAACAAATCCCTGAAAGATTTGCAACTTGATAAGAATAGAATGGGAAAGGGAAAAATAAATATGTAACTTAAAATAACTCAAACCAACCACCAGCACAACTAACTTCCTGTTTAGCCAGTCATGCTATCAGCGATTAAACATTACAACATATTCAATGGGAAAAGTAATATTTTATATAAATTAATGCCCCACGAGCTTTGTTGAAATGTCTTGAGTTGACAAGAGAGACAATGTGCAATTTTTTTTGGTTTTTTTTTGGGTGGGAAAACAATCAGAGGGAGACGAGCTGCAGCCTACTCAAAATTAACATTGGATAACAAGCTTTGGCTGCAAATAGATTTATTGAAACTGGAAGTAAACTCTACATATCTTACAGCGCAATATCTAATATACTTTTGAATTATATACCCACCATCTCATCCTTTAGTTTTCCATAGTATCTATGTTAGGGGTGTGACTTGTGTAAACTAATATCTAGTTGCTTTCACGAGGCAGCTTTCCAATTGTCAACCTAAGCAGCCAATATCTAATCTCTTTGTGGAATTTTAGATAGAGAGAAATTCTTATTCTCATTTATATATAATTTGATCTTTTAAAATGCTATATTTATAGGCTAATACATAGAAATCCAAACAAACAAAATAAGAAATAAAGCTAATATATAATCATATGATTTATGATATAACAGCCACAAACCCATCATTTGTGGGATCTAATTAAAATCAAATTAGAAAACTCCTACCAAAAAAATCATACATACTTACAACCATATAATCAAGCTATTTACATGTGAAA
The DNA here is from genome assembly GCA_023512835.1 of Taxillus chinensis. Classification (NCBI taxonomy): domain Eukaryota; kingdom Viridiplantae; phylum Streptophyta; class Magnoliopsida; order Santalales; family Loranthaceae; genus Taxillus; species Taxillus chinensis. Next base: position 12,056,435 of record CM042084.1, on the reverse strand, counting down.
ACTCCCTCTCAGGCTAGTGAATATATCTTCCATTCCCAGTTTAGTAGCTAGTTCACAATTTAGTCCTTTGGTTAAAAGAAACAAATTAATTCATCTTGAAGTTTTTCCTTGATTAAAATTCCTATCAATCTCAATATGTTTTGTCCTATGATGCATGTTTTGTCCTATGATGCAGCAGGATTATGAGTAATGTTAATTGCATAGTTATTGACAGAATATGAGACTCCGCCACTCAACCTTCAAGTCATCATGGATGATCTTGAACCAATCTCAGATATTCCCTTAGTTGTTAAACATAAATTCAACACTTGATCTTGCCGCTAAAATTTATTTTATATTTCTCCAAGTTACCAAGTTAAATCCAAGAAAGGTGCAAAAACTAATTGTGAAACTTTGTAAACCATATATCTAACATAAGAGTAACTCCAATTCACTTTTTATTATCTATATGGAGAGAGTAAAACTTCAAATTTATGCTCCAACAGACTCTTTACATATGAAAATTATTACAGTAATTTTATTTTTTCACAAATGAAGAGTTACTATTTATTATATATATGTTATTTTATTATTTTCATAGATTTTCTCTCTCCTCCCATCTCCCATTCTCTCTATCTCTCTCCTCCCCCATCACCGCTCCCATCCTAGGCCTCCTATCCTAGCCGGCGCAGTCACCCCCTACTATTCTCACTGCTCCCATCTCAAGCAGTGTAGTCTCAAGGGTTGGGGCCGGGTAAAGGGCAATGGTTGGTCATGGGCCAGAGTGGAGGAGAGGGCTCTCTAGGAAAGGTTAATAAAATGGTTTCCAAAAATTGGCCGAAAATCTTGCTGAAAATCACCTAGGGAGAAGGATCTCTAGGAAAGTTCGTAACTATTTTATGTTAGGGCCCGAAGAAAATAGCATTAGCCAAAAATCACCTAGGGAGAGGCATCTCAAGATAACATTTTATGCTTTGCAACTTGACATCCAATTTTTACAAAAGGATATTTTACAGTATTGCGATAATTGCGTTTTCTAAATGTACATACTTTACCAGAATTCATATTTGAAAAAATAAAATAACTAAATATTAACTCTTGATATTTTAAAAAAAAGTTTGCTTACAAACCCTATAGAGAAGCAAATTTTAAAAACAATATAGACTAAAAATAACTAGAAAATTATAGATACGGAACAAAGCAGAATGAAGATGGTAAAAATGAGACATACAAATAATACTTAAAAAAGAGAAAGAAGAAGACCTACATACACAAAACCCATTAAAAATAATTAAATTAAATTAAAAACCTCACTAGGTGAGATGCAACGAAAACTTGACAGAGCGAGGGATTGTGTGGGTGGATAACAAAGAAGTGGAAGCAAAGCTAGAGCCAATAGGAGAGCGGCACCAAAACCAATAATCGAACGATACTAGAGCTAATCAAGGCACAATGCTAAAGCTAATAACTGGAATTGATGTTAGGACCAATGGCAATGCTGCAGCCAACCTATGAGATTGAAGGGGAGATCTACCAGGGAGAAGAAAGGTACTGAGACGAGATCCATAGACAAAATGAAGGTGTCATGCTAATAGATAGGATCAACTAAGGAAGACGAGTTGGAAATTAGGGATCGTAACTGGAATTTGATTTCCTTTTTATGTGCTCAGTTGCCTGTTTTTTCAGAGTGCTTCCCTTGGAAGAGTGTTTGGAAGGCTCCAGTGTCTCCTCAGCTCGCCTTCTTTGCTTGGACGGCCGTTTTAGGGCAGATTCTGATTGCGGATAACCTGCGTTCGCGTGGGGTAATGATTCATAATTGGTGTTACATGTGTAAGGCAGCTGGGGGGTCTGTGGACCACCTTCTCCTTCATTTCCCTATAGCCCACTTTCTTTGGGACTTCGTCTTGGGGCTGTTTGGTCTATCTTGGGTGATGTCTCACAATGTTCATAGGCTTTTCTCTTCCTCCCGGGGGTGGGTGGGTAGGAAGTCCGCAGTCTGGAGCACTATTCCTCATTGCATTATCTGGTATCTCTGGCGGGAGCGGAATACTTGTCTTTTTCAGGGTTGTGAATGCCGCTTGAATAAACTTAGACTTTGTTTCCTCCGGCGCCTTTGGGATTGTTTGGCTCGCTTTGGGCACTTTTCAGGAGAAGCTTAGCCTTTTTAATGTTATCTCTATTTGTTCTTTTTGAGCTGGATTGAGCTTGTCTTTGCCCCGTGCTTCTTGTGTTTCTCTCTCTTGTGCACTTCTTGTATACTTGATTTTTTAATAAAATTTACTTATAAAAAAAAACTGAACATGTTGTCCCTAATGAGTTCAAGTGGTCCGTCTCAAATTTCTAAAATTGGGACAAAAAAAATACTATCCCTAAACACTCCACTTAACATTTTTTAAAAATCAAACAAACTTATAAAGAAGCACCAAGATGGTGACAAAAACATACAAGGAAACTAGAGCATAGGAAAATAAAAAAATTCTATCAAACAAAAGCATGTTCTAGCATGAGGCTACATCTAAAATCAAATACTAACACTCTTTTCATTTGTACCCACTCTCAGAGCATCTCCAACTCACTCTTTATTATACAGATGTAGACATTAAAACTTAAAACTTCTACTCCAACAGACTTTTCACATTACTCTTCACATCTAAAAATTACTACAATGACTCTTTACAAATGAAGAGTTATAGTTCATTATCTACATAATATTATATTTTTTTTATTTCTCTCTTTTCTTTTCTCTCTCCTCCCTGCGTCGACTTTGTGCACGCCTTCGAGGTCAACGATGCCATTGCCTTCCTCCAAGCCCATTATCAGATCTACAAAGCGTTTCTGATGAAATGGAACACGCCCGCCGCCTCAAACTGGCCGCAGGATTGGCTTTCATCGTTGCCACTGTTTCCATCCTCGTCGCAGTCGTTTGCTTCCATTGTAGAAAATCGAGAAAAGGGTCTTCGACTTCCTGGGAGAAATCGGGGGATATTGAGTTCCAGAAACACAGCAGCAGCAGCAACAACAACAACAAGGATGGAGGCGGCAGGGGGCAAGGAGGAGGAGGCGGATGTCGGGGACGAGGGACTGATCACGTTCATCGGGGGCAAGGATCTGACAATCTACGACATCTTGGACGCGCTGGGAGAGGTGATTGGGAAATCTACCTACGGGATGTTGTACAGGGCGAGCTTTGAGAGGAACAAGAACAGCCTCAAGGTGCTCTGTTTCGTGCGCCCCGCTACGTGCAGCGGAGGCGGCATCCGTGATTTGACTGCTGGGGCTCATGAGAAAATTTGTAGTTTAGAACGAAGCAAGGTAGAAATTAATTAATTTTACAATAAAAGTGGGCACATTATTATTTTAATAGGAATAAAAGTGATATAAAGAATAGTATTGGAGTCCAAATTTAAAAATTGCTTTTTTCATGTAAAAAACTCTTCATATGCAGATAAAATTTATAGAGCAGTGTTAGAGATGCTTTCAACTCCCTCAAACAGCTAGTGATTTCGCTTAACTAATAGTATTGGCCATAGACATTTATCCCAATAACACAACACTTCCAACATAATTCTAACAATATTAATATTTTTCTCACCATATTGTACATTTTCTAACACAAAGAACATTTTGATTGAATCACTCAACAATGTGCTTTGTAGACCTAGATTGCCCTTCCCTCACTAAATTACTTAAGATGACCTTCACTCATCTTATATTTAACCATGTTACCCTTTTCTCGTCATAACACACACCCATTCTGGATAGGTACCTTAAGTCATTTATAGTTTTGACTACCTTCCTACCTCAATGTATTCATGCTAGGTCAATATAACACAATTTTTTTAAAGAAAGACAGTGTATTAAAGAAAGGACGATGAACAAAAAAATTGAGCAAAACAATTTAGCAGGAGATGGCTTGACCCAAGAAAAAAGCCCAAAACACAATTAGAAAAGCCATATTACCTTGTTGTATCCATCCACTGAAGCTGAGAATGTTTCCCAATTCCTAATTGAAAAACAAAATCAGTTCCCTTTTGCTTAAAGCTTAAACTCTTGCTGCATGCATTACTAATGACATATCTGCCCAAAAAAGTTAGAACTCCATAGTCACAAGAAAAACCGAGATCTGATAAAGAATAATCAAAATAAATAAATGGAATTCATTGCTTAGGAAGGTGATAGATAACAATACCTAGGCTGGAAGGTGATAGCCTTTGTTTTTTCAAAAAACTGACCAGGAAGTGCACTTGATGTGACAGAAATAATATGTGCAGCATTTTTAGATGGCTGAGGAACAAGAACACAAATTGAACCAGTTGGAGGAACAAGAGGAAAACAATTTGACCAGAAATATTTTGGCATTCCTTCCTTGACACATTCCTTCCTTCCTTGGCATCGCCTAACCTTAACCATTATTCCACTTGAAAGGGAATTTGGGATGGGAGAATACATGCATGGCTTGACCTTTACACACTCATTTTCAGCATCAGAAGCTTTTACCTTCATCTGAATTCTTCTTTCCAATCTGCTGCTCAAATTGTCTGAAAAAGCTACTTGAGCATTGAAATCTTGTTTCACTGTGTTTCCAGGGGAGGAACTTGAAGGCTTAGCTGCAAATGTTCTGAAATTTGGGTTAGCATTCTTTCTAGTTGAGACAACGTGACTACTAGAGAATAAGTTCTTTATATTATCACCCTGTGACACTGTAAAATCAGACTCCTCATGAGAACACAAAGAGCTGAGACCATATTTCCCACCCAGAACTTCCTTTTCATCAAAATCATAACAGGAAGGAATGGTGCAGCTGCTGTTCTCTATTTCATCAGTAGATGCCAAAACAGTAAGCGAAAAACCAGTACAATTATACAGCAGAAATGGAACATATAGGCAGAGCTCTCGAGCTCCAGAGAATGCATCCATGATCTTTTCAGCGGTAACATGTATAGCACCTAGAACAATATCAGATATTCTATTAACATAATTCATCATGAGTTTAAAATTTTAACAAATACGCTTAAGGGATATATTTATATTACCATCAGGACATGAATCAGAAGTAAAAGACACTGTTTCAGATACATAGAATTTGGTCCCACTGAACTTAGTCATTGCACTGAATGTTTCAGAACGTGGAAAATCCAAACGGGAAGGTTTGAATCCATTTATATGGAACTCCATTCCCAAGTCATGTGAAGAATCAACATGAAAGAAAGATGTTTCCACCTGAAAAATTAGTAGAAAGCTTGGTTACATGAAGACCTGGTTACAAGCTCTACAACACTACTAACTACTTCAAGGATTTAGATGTCAATATTACAAATTTAGAAGTCAGCCAAATCTAACTCCTACCTCTGATAGTTGTGCACAACGATTAATACCACCGTTTTCAATTACCAATGACAATGCTTCTGGAAGAGAGTTTTTCACTACAAATGGAGCACTCAGAGTCACATAGTGAACAAACCGCTTCCTCGACTTATCCTGATTATGTATTTTACAACAGCTTCCGTCAGTCAACCAATTGACAGCACTTTTGGTTTTGGAAATACCCTTTTTCAGCATGTCACTTGATGGCAAGCAAATAGCTTCAACAGATATGCAAAAGCGAAAAGGATCACAGGTTGGATGAGATGGATAGCAAACAAAAGAACGCAAAAATCCAATCTTATTCTCCTGTGAAAGGATATCTGAGATGTTATGAACTTCACTCCATAGGTGAGTGTCGCCATACGGACGCCAGCGCATGCGACCAGTTTCAGCCAAATGCAAAGGCAATGGAAACTCTTGACCAGGATATATAGGATCTAAAATCTAAAAAAAATAACACATAATAAATAAATAAATACAACTCAGAAGAAAAGAATTGTAAAACATGGTGTGAGAGACATAAGGTTTAGCTACCTTTGGAGAAACACCAAAAGGAATATCAAACCGCAGTTCGAATGGGGCTGAAGTAGCATTCAACAGTATGACCTGAAATTAGTGTTAGGAAGAGCTTCCGGAAACTATATATATGTACATATATACATATATCTGTATAAAGGAATGTAAACAGGGTTAGAGGATACCGTTGAGTACAATCGCAACAATTTACTGTAGCGCTGAACAGAGACATCAAACACAACGGGAACAATAAAGCCACCATTCACATCTGTTTTATCTTCAATGACTACATGATTTGATGTCGGTTCTTGTTTTACAGGGTGTTTTTCATTTGATGCCTTGGAGAAATCCACCTCAAAGTGGGTAAGACCAACAAGATCCATTGAAATACAACGAGATGGCAAGGAAGTACCATCAATCTGAACAGACATATAATGATGAGCCACCCCATTTAATTGCTTTTCATTGAGCCTATCCGAAGAATGAGAAGGCCTAAAGCGAAACAGTTGCTGCTCTGGTGTTTCCTCAACATGTATTGCGAATGATGAACCTGGCTGCACTAGATTTCCATCCCTCAATTTTGAGACCTCAAAATTGCCAGAATTATCCACAACTTGACAAATATGGAATACCAATGGCAAGGAAGTCAAGTTTTGAAGAATGTAGGGAGCATACTTCTCCGCACAATCATTCTCATCATTCTGATAATTCAAGAATCTCAGGCTTTCAGAAAGATCACTCACACCCATACAGCCCCAAGCATCTTTAAAAATTTCAATTGCCCTAAAAATGGCCTTAGACCAAAGAAGGAAATCAGAATCATGAAAAAAACTGGCAAGCTTTTCCACCAATGAAGCATTTAATCTTGGTAAGTCATGATATAAATCACATTTTTCATTAGCAATGATAGGAGACAGGAAACTCAATGAAAGGATTTCAAAGTATCACTACAAAATCTACAATCATATTACTTCATGTTTAATGTGAAGAGAATGAACAGTATGTGCTGACATGAATAGAGTACAATACATACATATAGTAAAAATCTATCAAATGTTGAAAGAGCAAATAAACCCTCTCACGTACATAATCATGAATCAAACATCACTTCTAAAGAACTCTAACATTTAACATGGAGGTAAACACATTTTTATCAAATAAGTTAGGAGGAATGGCAATCATGAGGCACAATATGCCGACAACACATGAAATACCTCAATAAGTGATTCTGTGAAATTTAGGTTAAGCTGTGCTGTGGATTCAAGCAAAATATCTGTCATCACACTGTTGCTCAGTAAACCACTCCTCCCATACTTACGAACCATGGTCAACTGAAACACGCAAGGCTCTACAAAAGGTTCCCAAAGCACCTGCAATCAATACATGCAAGGATTGTAGCTATTAGAATTTAAACTCACAAAATGGAAGAAACCTTGATGTTAACAAACCAACTTACTTTGTCAATATTATTATAGTTCACTTGAAGTTCTCCTTGAACTGATCCCTCCATATCAGCTGCAGTTACGCTGACATGCAATATCAAATTTCTAGAAAGAACTTCCAATAAAGGACCACTACAGCTCCACTGCAAAAGTAGAGAGAATGATCATATCTACAATAATAACAATGATGGGGCATTTTCGGCATAAAAACAAATAACAAATTCAACATCCAATATACTACTGATATTCAATGAAACTGATGAAATAAAAAATCAAATAAAAGTACCAATTACAAGCTCTTCATTTATACAAAACTCAAAGGCATCATTTATATGGAAAGACTACAAAAACAGAAAAAGAAAAACATTCTGATGAATATTTTAAACTCTACCAAAACTAAAAATACTTAATACGCAAATAAATATCTCTTTAGGATCAATTTAGCTCAGAGGTTGCAGTTGCAAGTAGGATTGACTGCAGCCAAGGGTTGACACTAATGTGTAATCGTTTACCAATCAAAACATCTGTGGTGTTTGACATAAGGTTTTAACCAAACTCCAAAAAACAATTCAAACCTGGTTTCCAAATAGGTCATAATGCAGCTTTTTAAAACTGTTTGATTTGATTGTTTAAGTCACATATTTATAGCCTTGCAGTTGCAGTAGCCATAACTTTTACAGCAGCTCTAACCGAGTAGCCTGCAATACAACGACCAGCACGAAAAGGGCAACCGGAGACCACAACAAAGATACAAGAACAGATCGCCAATGTCAACTAATTTTGATGAAGAAATTGTCAAAATCACTTTAGAAAAAAATATAATCCACAGAAATGATTAGTTTAAAAAAAAAATATATATGGACAACCAATGGCAATAAAACCTTTCTTATTGTTGGAGAATATTCTATTTTGACTAAATATATTTATCCCATAATTGTAATTAATTAGATATCAATTAGAATCAATTAGGCCTGATTTCTTGTATGTCGAATAGGCTATTTACCTTTACAACTCTTCTCCTACCTCTTGTATTGAGTAGAAAATCAGATTTAATAAAATTCTTGTATTTTCTGACTTATTTTGTGGAAGTGAAAAGAAAAAAATTGCAAGAGTGTTATACATGGATAGTCACATAAGGGAACATACCCTTCCATCCGTCAGCAAAACTACAACCTTCTTTAATTGAACTTCAAGAAGCAGGATACCAAATAGAAATTGTGAATCCGCTGCTTCAAGAGTATCAAACGTTATTTCATGCCAAAAGAAAAATAATTGATGTGAAAGCCACACATCTAAACTGTCAACCTGTATATCTGCATTTATACGAACAGGTACCACTGTATCATCATAAATATCAATATCTGCATCAATATGGGATAGCTGGAAGAAGGGCCATGAATGGGTATTCTTGCCCTCATGTATCACCACAGTACCATTTGCTTCTTTCACATGTGACCTAAATCTAACAGACTTGTTGGTAATAACTACTTCACTCCTACAGTGCAGAGTTACAGTAACACACTTACAGTCTCTTCCTTCGACCAAATCAGAAAAAAGATTTTGAGGCCTCTGTTTGTGAGTAGCAGTCTTACTAACATGGTCGAATGCCTCCTCGCTGACCCAGATGGGTACATGCACTGTTAACCCAATATTGTCTGACATCAAATTGAAGATGGGATCCTGCTGAATAACTTTTGATCCCACATTTGTATCCACTGGACTTGACACATAATTTTTTGAAGATGCATCCAACACAAAAGGTCCACCATAATGTCTGATAAATGAACTGATCAGGTCAATCAGTTCAACCCAGTCTAATCTATGCAACCATATATCTAATGAAGGAAGCACAAAACAAAGATCATTTCCATCTTTATCGGACTTGGAGAGATGGATGTTAAGAACTGATGAGCTAGAAGCAGAGGTACATTTTGCAAGCCTTACAAAATTAATAAATGAAGAAATGGCCAAAGAAAAGAATGAAACATCCAAGCTTAAGGGTATCTCGTTTTCCAATGATGCCGAACATGTAAAACACATATCCGTCTGAGCAACCAGTTCAAAAGAGCTATCTCCTCTTGTACGGCACAATTTCATTGCCAATGAATTCACGCTACATTTAACTTCAGTGAAATTCGTGCTTGAGGCATTAAATGGAACTGCACCCTTTTCTCTAACAGACTTCTTTAAATGAAAAAACTGTAGAATATCAGTTGTGAAATAATTAGAATCCTCATCAACTAAAATAAACTGATTTATGACATCCAGTAATGCATCAGAAGCGTCAAACATGTAACCATCTGTAGACAAAGAGCAAAAAGCATACTGATCAGTAAAACTTCAAAAAATAAAAAAAATAAACGATGCAACTTCAAAATTAACAAAAAACTATTAACATAAAAATTAACCTACCTTCGACAAAAAAAACACTGTCGAAGATTCTTGCCATGATACACGTGGAAGGGGAATCACTTGTGCAAGAGGCCTCATTTTCAACAGGTATTCTGACCCATATATCAGCAAAGAGTGGATCTATCAAAGATATGTTTTGACGTTTCATTCCTTCATCAAATATTGTGGCATCATATGCATCATCCGGCAGTAGAAGATACAGGGATAGCTCCCGTCCAAAAATATTTAAACAATGAACCTTTTCCCCAATTTTTTTCCCTGGGACCCAACAGTCAGGAGGAATGTCTTTCAGTATATCAACCGAACAGCTTTCAATGAAACTACAGTAAACTTGTGGAATTTCAAGCTTTAAAAACTGGCAATCATTACTCCCAACCGGAACATGTAAAGCAGAATCAAGTATTTCAAACTTGAATATGTTTGTGCCATTTACAATCTCAAGATGTGCATGAGCATCAGAAGCTGGCTGCGCATTTGAATTACAGCTCCAATCAGACAACGAGAAGTAGCCAATTATTATAGCCAAGAACTCTGGTGGTAAAATGCATGACACATGTTGAAAGCTGAAACTTAGCACTAATTGAGACCCATTCAGTTTTCTTAGATGAATATTAATAATAGGTGAATGGTTTGGGAATAGAGGGCCCCATAGAAAATCCTGGATGTTATAGTTCCACCAAGAGGAAGAAAGAGTTGATCCCTCAGCAGAACACAAGACATCGATATTGCCATGCTGAAAGGAAAGTAAAGAGTTGACAGTTGGCAGCATAAGAGTTCCAATAATGCATGAGGAATCATGAAACTGAATTCTGACTCTGGTAAGATTCAAACCTAGAGAGACTAGATCAGAGCCACAAGAGCTTCTGGATAAAGGAAATTCATCCTCGCTACTTGAAACTCTGCACTGTGAGGTGTGGAAGAATTTTGACCCCTTCTTTATTATAACCTTTGAATTCCTAAATTTTTCCTCCCTGCCATGAATGTCATGGATACGTACACTCTCAAGGTTACCAAGAGAACCATGGTTGTAAATTGTAACAAATGGAAATCGATCCAAAGGAATGCTCACCAACTCAGAGAGCCCAAGTTCAAAGAAATTGGTGCCCAAGTTCAATGCAAACAAAGGCAGACATGAATGGTCAGAATCCTTCATGGGGCAAAAGGAATTTTCACCAACATAAGATGCGCCACATTCAGGTATTCTATCACGAAAACCAGCCATCAAACCAATAATGTATGGATAACAATGAAGATCAACATCATTCAGGTAAACAATACATTTGTGACAAACAGAGTCCAACCTTCTGCATGACTCATAATGCAAAAGAAAGACGCCATCAACGGGTGAACTTTTGTCGCCAAGACAACCACTGTAACTGCAATTTTTGGTAGCCACATCATGATAATGTGAAGCAGAAGGATTACCCGACATACACAGAAGATGACCATCTACCTCAGTGTTCAACGGTTTGGTGAAGATTTTCAAACCCTTCAAACAGATCCGGCACGTCTCAGAATTCAATAATGCATACCTGTAAATACAAAGATTAAAAGTTGATTTCTGGATGAATTCTAGAGCTGTTTCCTAAGGTGAATAAAAAAATTTGCTTTGGATACATCTAACGTATATGTCTGACATAGGGCAAAATACTAAGAGTCATGCTCACAAAGTCCACAATGACAATAGTCCCAAGTTATTGCTATGTTTGTCAATTAAGTAATAATTTACTAATTTTTCTCGGTCCATGTTTCCCTAGGCATGTTGTTTTCCTAGGAATTTAATATTTCATTTCCCCCTGTGGATGAACTTATCATAAGGCCTTCATTTCCCCGGTAAGCATCTTGCATTTCTAGTAAATATCAGAAGGCTAATCTTCTTTGATGGACTCTAAACTGTCCCATGTGGATTGAAGTGTGAGAAACAGATCTAGCCCTCCATAATCCAAACTGCATCAACTTCATCTACTTGGGTGAAAAGACTGACTGATATAGTAGTAGGAATTTCAAATTGGATCCATTATATGTAAGGACATACATCAATGATTGACATGGGAATACCCCATTAATTTGGGAATCTCACACATGAATCATTCCCACGCATATGGGGATTGACTTCCAAGTTTGTCTTTTAAAAAACAAAAAACATAAGTTTTCTTCCCTCAGCCGTCCACTCTAGTCATCACTCCCCTGCACCAAACAATGCAGCCTTCACTCCATCTTCATCAACAGTCAGTCACGCCAAGCCCAGCCCCATCATTGTAATCACCATAATCATTGAGACAAATCCAGTCGTTGTTGGTACAGACCTGTCATACCCTCAAATCCAATCATCATCCTCAGCCCATAGCTTGTTGGGAGAAAGTAAACAGCTATGGTGCCATGCGGACAAGTGGGGCTGGTTGTGTTGTTGGACCTGCTGTGGTGGACAGTCTCGGTGGCTTCAGGTGTCGGATCTAACAATTATTGGAGATGGCAGCAAACAGGAGGATGGTGGTCATGGGTTCACAGGGGGTCTCACGCAGGTGGGGCAGTGGACAGTGAAAGTGGCATGGAAGTAGTTAGGGACGTCCATGGAGGTTATCAGATCTGAGTGGAGGACTAACAGTAAGTAAGGGTGTGCATGGGTCAGGTGGGGTCGGGTTTATAACTAAATCATTAACCGACCCATCATTAACGGATGACTAATTCTTTCACCTTTCAATCTACCTGTCAACCTCAATAATCGGCGGGTTTATTAAATTTTTAGCGGGTACTAACCGGCAAGTATGACGGATTAAACAGGTGTAAACCATCATTTACTGATATATAATTAAATGACATACAATAAAAAAAATTAAACGTATAAAATATAAAATAATTATAATTAAAAGTTTATTATTTTATTCACTAAGTATTTATAATTACAAATTAAAAAATATATGACATTTATGGATCGCAAAATCACAAACTCAACATCATAGTTGATATGTTGCATAACTCTCACCTCTCACAATGGGAGGGACGATAATGAACTAATGTCTAATAAATAGACGATAAGATTTAATATATTTTTATATTAGCGAGGTGGGTTGGATTAGTAGCGAGTTTGAGTATTCTCACCCGCTAACCGACCCAATCTACCATAAAATAAAATTGTCAACCGATCCATTTATTTGAATTTTTTATTTTTTGCGGGTAGCGGGTAAGTTCGAGTTGGGTCAGGCGGATTGGGCGGATAGATGCACAACCCTAAGACAAAGTATGTGTTCTAGTATGGTGGCGGCCGGTGTGGGGGTTTGGTAATTGACGGAAGCAAAAAGGATGCGAATGAAATTTGGGAATGTTGGAGGATGAACTCAAGGTTGTGAGGTGGAGAGAGAGTGGTTATATTTTAGATATTTTAAATTTTATTTTTATGAGAATCTTATAATAAATTAATTATCGATTACTTTCCTTTGCTAATATACCCAACATAGGATAGTAAAGAAAAAATTTTGTTCTCATTCTCATGGAAATGACATTCATTTACTGATTCAATTCCCCTCCAAATTCATTACTACCTCACATATGCGCACTGAATGTACTTAAATGTTCTAGATGCTCAGGTAAAAGGTGCAATAATTGAAAATCTAATCAACCCACATTGCTGTGACCGCATGAAAAATTTTCAAAATATAAAATTGGCCTTAACTATAATATTAAAAATGTTCTAGATTAAGTGTACAGTATTATGATAGGATTGTTACATCCAGGCAGGGCAGAGGGTGACCAAAATAGAAGTATAAGACCCCCTAGCACAACAGGAGGAAATGATGAATATAGCACACGATAAATATCATTATCAGAAGATAACAGTTCAGGGTTAAACACGCATCTATTCAAAAAGAAGAAGAAAAACCTGATATCTAACCCTTGAAGTGCCACCTGAATGATTGAATTATTTTCCCCATCATCTAAAAGGTCCACAGAAATGAAAGCTGACTGCAAATTAGCACCTAAAGAAAGAGAGAGAAATTTCGGAGTTGGTGTAAAATTAAGCAAATCAACAGCCGGTGTTATCCATGGCTCTGACTTAGAAAGGCAAAATTTTATGTGTGATATCAATCCCAGAACTCCTCCACATATTGACGGAGAGCAACACACGTGTAGTGATGATACAATGGCATAAACCTGGAATTGACAAAAACAAAGAAAAAAAATAAAATAGTAACCCACTCAACAAACACAACAATTGTAATCTGCCGATCAGGCTCAAAAACTATCATACGACAACCTCCATTACATAAAATCTAACACTTGCAATAACTGATAAACAACTAAATCTTCTTTGCAGGCTGGAATAAGAAAACTACCAGCCATGGGGTTCTCAGTGGAACTGGAATGTAATTAAGTTACTAAAGCTCACTAGGAAGTTGAGAAAGCATAAGATAAAGATCCTAATTAGAAGAGCCAGATATGCATAGATTGCTAAAATCAGCAGAAGAAGTGCAAAAATCAAACCGCACAACAATGACTTAATTGAGAAATGCTAACAGTTTACAGTCAATAAGCAAAAAAAAACCATATGAAATTCATTTTGGCATCAAATGCAGATAACAATTCACAAAAATCACTTATCATGATCCTACAAAAATTTAATTCTCAAAAATAAACAAGCAAGTATTTGACTGAATATCGACTAGCCGCTAAATAACAAAATACTAACTGTACCAATAGCCAAAATAAACTTTTACCCAACTAAAGCTGGGGTCAAACTTTAATCCATTACTTTAAAACACGGATGAAATTATCTATTACCAAGACAAACCAAAAAATTATATTCAATCTAATACATGAATCATTCTCTTCCAAATAGCTCTATCAGCCACCACTCTTTTTTTAAAATTTAATAATTCAATATTCACTGTTACCACCAGTCTTTGATCCACTTAATTTAAATCCTCGACCTTCCAATGTTTGTTTCCACAATTCTAATTTTTTGTTAGTTCTTTCTTTGGTTTCATTGTTTAAAACAATATCATCAAGGAACAACACATACCAAGCTAAATTCTCATGAATATTTTTGATAATCTCAGTCATTATTATTGCAAAGAGGAAAATCTCAAGGCTAATCCTTGCTGTACCATTATTGTAATAACACTCTCATACATATTCTTTACAATACTCACATATTTGAAAGAAACTTTCTCTCTTCCAAAGACCACGAGAGAATATTTCTCAAACATCTAAGCTGGCCTCTCATATTTACTTAGTTCAACTATTACGGTATTAGAATTAAGGGAGGGTAACAACTCCCCTTCACCTAAACTAGGAGGTGACTCTCCCTTACATATAATAGTAGAATCGTCCTTCTCCTTAAAAATTCACACTCTCTTTTCATCCAACCATCGTTGTTTCTCTTTCTTACTACGAAACTCCCCATGGAGAGGAACAATAGAGATATCGCCAGAAAAATAGGAGATCTGCTCACAAAATTGAACATCGATAGACACATAGTATTTACCCATGCAAGGATGAAAAAATTTATAGCCCTTTTGAGAATTAAAGTAACTCAAAAATACACATTTGAGAGCACGAAGGTCAAGTTTATCTCGATGGAGGTGGTGCACATGAACAAAGCACACACAACCAAAAACTTTAAGCCAAATGTTAGGATCTGGAGAAATGTTGTGAAAGCAAGACAACACATTCGAAGGGATTTGATAGTCAATGATACGAGCAAGCATTCGATGCATAAGATAAACAACAATAATGACGGCATCTGCCCAAAAACATTTAGGGACTTTCATAGTAAAGCATAAAGCATAAGCTACCTCAAGGTGATATCAGATTTTACGTTAAGCTACACCATTTTATTGTGGGGTGTAAACACATGTGATCTGATGAAGGAAGTCATGTTATCTCAAGAAGTCAACCAGAGGTTGATTTACAAACTCACAACCATTGTCAGAATGAAACACTTGAACTAGGATATGAAATTGATAACAATCATTTGATAAAATTGAGAAATGACAAAAATAATATCACTTTTAGATTTCATCAAATCTATCCAACTTACCCTAGTACAGTCATCAATAAAAGACACAAAATATCTATGTCCTGAAGCGGGAGTAGAAAAAAGATCCCAAATATCAATACGGACACAAAAAAAAAAAAATAAGACTTTTATTGCCACTAATTTTAAATGAAACACGATAATTTTTAACATAAATGCATTGTTCACATTTTAAACTAGAAGCATAAATATTTTTAATAATTTAAAAAATAATCGTTCGAGAGGGATAAAAAAAAGAGTGTCCCAAACAATAATATCATAAAAGAATTTTTTCTTGGTCAAGTGTTTTATGCCTTACTTGGAATCCTTGTCTAGGCTCAAATTTTAATGTTCTTGCTTCTTCCCAATAATACAAACCTCTCTATACCAGTATCAATTGTCATCTTTGTGAGATTGTCTCAAAACACACAATAAGTAAAATAAAATGTTACAAAACAATTAAGATATTTGGTAAGTTGACTAATAAAAAAAAGATTATTAGAGCAATTTGGAGCAAGTAAAATGAACGACAAGGAAATAGTAGGTTAAAGTGAGACATCTCCAGCCCCAATAATAGGCATAGGAGTCTCGTTAGCAACCAGAACAAATTCAACAGGTGAAGATCGAAGAGATGCAATTAGAGAGAAATTACTAGTCATATGATCAATGGCTCCAGTATCGATTACCTAAATATTTCTGGTAGAAGAAAGTAAAGCTAATTTTGAATCACCTTTATGGGACACTCAAGCGACATGAGAGGCTGAAGGTGGACTTTTTTTTTAGTCATTTCAACCTTCTCGTTATTTCCAAAGAATTTTCTGTGAATAGATAGTAGCCACCAAACTTCCACATCACCTCAAATACCACATGCACCTAGCAGCAACAGACAGCCGAGATAGAGGCAAAGGCGAATGCGAGAGGTGATGGTGGCGATGGCAACAGCAGACGGCACGAGCCGACAACGGCAACGAAAGGAGACAACAATGGCAATGGCGGCAACGGCAGCACTAGCAGAAAGGATCATGCGACGCCGAGAAGGATCGAGAAATCAACTCGATCTGGAACACGCAACGCGTTCCTCCGACATAAGGCGATGATGGCAACAGCAACTCTGGTACCGTCGGCGACAGACGATGAATGTGATGTCTGCAGAAGTAATGATACAAGCAAAGATCCAAGAAACCTTGGTGCTACGTTTGGTTGAGTAGCGACATCGCTCTTGCCTAGGCGTGACAAACAGCAGCAACACGTCAAATGGCGACCGGCGGCGACACAACGGCATCGACGGACAGTGGCACACTAGGTGGCGATGGCTAGAAAAGAAAAAATGTCGTCATGCAAGGGAAGAGCTGACGCTCTGGCAAGGGGCGACAGCAGCAACTTCTTCTAATTAGGTAATTAGAGTTAGGCTTTGATACTAAGTCAAATAATAAAGAAAATAATTCTCTCTTATTATTTTTGTGTAATGACAAATTACGTACACATATATATACACAATTTTAGGAGACTTATAATATGTTTGGTATTACGATTTAATTCTTCTGGCATTATATTCATATTACAAACATCTCACATACAGTGACCATTAAAAAGAATGTCAAAATATTTCTTTCATTTTTTGGAGAGAAATACTCACATCTACAACATGGATAAACACATGAAGTGACTAAAATAGTCCTAAAAAATAATGATAAAAACATGTTTAAATTATAATATTCAAACATAAATATTAACTATATTATTTGAATATAAATCAAATGTTTTAAAATATTATATTAGTGTTCAAATGCTTATTTTTGAATAAATGATAATAAAAAAAATAAAGAGTGTCTTCAATGACTAACCATTTTTAGAACATAAATAAAATATTCAGTGCAATAACAGTTTGCTCACTACTCATTTTCTAAATTTACATTTTATATATTCAATCTTCAATATAATTAATCTAAAACCCAAGCCTCCAGAGTTTGTTGCCACAATTTTAATTTTTTGTTAACCCTTTCTTTGGTCTCATCAATTAAAATAATATAACCAATCGGTAGATCCTTACAAAGATTTTTGATTATGTCATCCATTACTATTTGCAAAAAGAAAATAACTCAAGGTTAATCCTTGATTCACCATATTGTAATTGAAACTCATCCATTAATTCACCACCAATTTTAACAAACATAAAAACTCTCTCATACATGTCATTTATTATACTTACATATTTATAAATATTCTAAGTATTATATCATAAACTTTCTCCAAATCTATAAAGACCGTGTGCAATTTTTTTTTTATCACTTTAAAATCTTCTTAATATATGGATCACTTCCATAGTAAATCCTTCATACATGAAACCAAATTGATTTTTCACAATCCTAACATGTATTTTTAAATGATGCTCAATAAACTTTTTTCATAATTTCATAGTCTGACTTATCATTTAATGCAAACTTGAGCAATCTTATTTCTCTTTTTTTAGCCTTCCTCTATTCATCACGCATTTAATTACTCTGTCAAATCTTGTTAAATAATTTTGTTAACCATTAAACTATAAACTCACCAAGACATTTCCAAACCTCGATATGAATCGCATCCCGACATATCCCCTTTCTAGTCTTCATACGGACTCTTAAATTTCATTTGGCCTTATCCTCATAACACAATAGCCATTGAAGAGTAGGTCAAATAATTCTTTCCACCTTTCTTTAACATTGGTATCTTTCACTAAAACGATCCCTAATACACTTCACAATACCTAAGTTTATAGTCTTCTTCTGCCTCCTAGCAATTCTATAGCACTTTTAATTCAATATTAAACTATACAAAAGTACAAATTTTAATTGAAAAACATGATTTTAAGAACATATCATAACATTAAAAAACTTTTGCAGTGACATTATTGGGTAAAAAAATTTTATAAACAGTCTATTTATATGGTAAGATATGTTTACTCATGAAATAGACTGATAAATTAATGCACATAAAGTAGCTATAAAAGCAGAAAGTAAATTTTACAACAAAGGCATATTTACCTGTAGCTGTTTCAATATTGATTCATCTTGAATGATGCAAGACGCCAGGGCAATATGAGAACAAAATTTTTCCAAAACCGGCATTGTTTGAGGATATTGAGGCATCAACAGCTTCACCTGCACATCAACACCAGTGGTCAAATCTCTGGCAAAGATTCAGAATAAAACACAAAAACAGACATGAAATCTTACCTCCAAATCATTAAGTTTGACCTCAAAATGATCATAGAGATCATGCAACTGAAAGCACATAGAAAAATCACTTGGGGAAACTGAACCTAAAATGTCATTCATAATATATGGTTCATCTTCAACAAATGAGGCAAAAGAACCCGGCTCACTCCTTGATGAGATGAAGATCCCTCCTAATCCGAGTACCTGCAAGTCACAGTAATCTACTAAGAGAAACATACATTAATTTGGAATACAAGCATTAACTAGATGGCCCATCAATATCAACGAAATGATAGAACATTGAGAAAATATAAGTTACAATACTCTTGATCCTGATACAAACCAGGTAAACTAAATGAAATCATAGCATAATTTGTTCATTATTCAATAGCTTGTATAAGGAAAATAGGGAGAACAGTGAAAGGAAAAGGATTAACTACCCTATGCATAACCAAGGTTAGGCCTTGGTCCAAGTTGCACTAACAAGGATTTTGAAATTACACTTTGCATACCTGGGTTACGCTCCATTCTGTACAATTGCCATTCTGTCAAACTAAAAAAATTATAAGCCCAACATATTTTTGGCAGTTATGTTAAAAAAAGGTGTTATAGTTATAATGAAAGCAAACCATAACAGTGAGAGATAGTGCACAACTCTAGTAAGCCAAATGTAACCAATTAAAGTATTAAACTGAAGGCATGCAACCTGCACTGAGGACCTCACAACAGACATGCGAAGTGTAGATAACCAAGACAAAACATTGTGGGGCTAATTTATTAGTTCATAATGTTAAATGCATTTTTACTTTCAATCACTTTTTTCGAAATAAGTATTCATTAGGATTCAATATAAAGATTTGTAAAAGTTAAAGGATGAACTATAATAGATCTAGGAAGATCTCAAATGACGAAAATACCTACAGGCAAGCAAACCCCAAAATAAAAATCTCATAATAGATGTCCCCTACAGATTCTGAAAATATCACTGCCACCCACTATCTCAGAAACCTCCCACCAGTGGTACAAAAGTCACCAGTTTTTATTTGAAATATAAGTCACTTTAGTCAAAT
The DNA here is from genome assembly GCA_023512835.1 of Taxillus chinensis. NCBI lineage: Eukaryota > Viridiplantae > Streptophyta > Magnoliopsida > Santalales > Loranthaceae > Taxillus > Taxillus chinensis. The sequence continues at coordinate 12,036,442 of CM042084.1, read as the reverse complement.
TAGGGTCCAAGTTATCGACACAAATTCATACTTTATTACCGTAAAAATACCAAATATATTTCTCTTTAAGGGAATGCTGTGGTAAAATCCTATCCAAGACACCAATAGGTAAGTTGATCCAAATGGTTGGCTATTTCTCGGCAGAGTATGCTGTCAGTGCAAAATAACTCAAAAAAAAAAAACACATCATTGAATGTACAGTACAACACTGGACAAAGAAATTACCATTTTATATTGTTTTGAATCTTCGCTGCTCCATGGAATATTAATGACAATACCAATCAAACTAACATCCCAGATCACCTTACTGTGACTCAAAAATATATATCTGCAACAAATTAAAATATATATAAACTAAAAGAACCTGAACACACATAAAATGGATGAAATACAAGTATACAATAAAGAAATATTAGTGATAAAAAGTAAACTCACTCAGCTTTTGACAACAACCGAGTTTTAACATTTTCAATCCGATCAAGTGATGACAGGACCTGTACTAGATCAAAAACAGATCCCTATCACTGTTTATGCTCTGTGTTCATGTGCAGTAGCGGGAAAAAAAGGTGCAGTAGCGGGAAAAAAATGTGCAGTATGAATGACATCTTAGCAGAGCACAAAGCAGCTTGCTTACCCTTTCATGATGAAATTTAAAAGATTCAAACAACGAATAAAATCCAATGAACTTTGATAGGAACTCTGAGTCCCAAATAACTTCAAGCGGTTGTACCACAACCTGAACAAACAAAAAACTAAGCCTTTATCGCAAAACTTGGGGTCAGCCATATAAAACAACAATAAAATTAATTGTCAGTAGACAAATCCTACCATGTCATCCATCTCTATTTGTCATTTCAGTCTCATCCAATCCTAAAACATTCATTTCCTTTCTTAAAGTTTGTATCCAATAATTAGTTCATTCCTTCTAATGGGAGCAATCATGGGCCTACATCATATCTGTCCAAAGTCCAAACAACCTTAGAAGACATTCTCTTGTTTGGTCCTTGATCAAAGCAAATCCTAATCATACATGAATGTTCTCATTTTTAAAATTTTGTCCTTCTTGGTCTTAGCACACGTCCTCCTTAACATGGGCATATTTGCCACAAACAAAAACTCGGTATTGTATAACAAATCTGGTCTTGCAACTGTTTGATAAAATTTTCCCTTCAACTTGAAAAGTATGCTCCTATCACATAATACCCCCGAGACAATTCTCCATTTCGTTTGGCCTACTTTAATTATATGATCTACATCTTCTGATATTCCGCCATTGCATTGTGTAATTCATCCAAGATAATGAAAATGTTTACTCATTGATAGTAGGTGAGTGTTTAATCCAATAATGTCAGCACTCCATCACATTGGCTAAAATTACAATCCATATACTCTATTACGGTTCTATTTAGTCTAAAACCACGAGCCTTTAGTATGTGCCTCTATAAGTCCAATTTACCCTTAAGGTCGGTCTTTGTCTTGTCAAGAAAAACTATGTCATCAACAAGCAACATACACCAAGGCACCTCATCTTAAATATGTATAGTGACCTCATTGATCATTACAACAAATAGGAACAGAATTAAAGTGGATCCTAGATGTAATCTAGTAATGGAAAAGCCACTGGTAATGCTGCAACTAGTCCCTACAATAGAAATTTAATTCTAAAAATACAATTTTTTATAAGACAAAATTTTATTAGAAAAATAAATACATCTGAAAATACAATTTAATTCTAAAAATACAATAGGAATAAAAGAAATCAAAACTGAAAAACCAGAACTAAATACATCTCAAATGATGTAAGCCCTCTCAAATTGATAAGAAAAGAGGGCTGATAAAGAAAATACCTTTGGTAGATAGCCCACTTCCTGATTTAGTGGTGACACGTCTACTTGTATAGATATAGAAGGTTCTCCCTTTCCAGATGCATATCTGTCAACCTAAAAGCCATTGTCCAAGTAAAGTTGAAAAAACAAAAAAGGCTTAAACCAAACAAAATAAGAAATACGTAGTAAAGCCCACTACAATTAAATTGGAAAAACCTATCCTTTTCTTCCAAAATTTTAGAGTCCTACCACAAAAATTCCATTCTTAGTATATCTAGCCAGATGTAAAGTATGTTGAACTACAACTTGACACAAGTAACCTATATAAGTTAAATATACAAATAACAAAACTTCCTAAATAAATCCATTAAAAAGAGAATGAAATATTATAAAGAAAAAAAACGAACACAACCACCTAAAGAAAACAAAAAAAAAAAATCTAATGCAAAACCCAGCTGCAGGCTCAGATTAACAACTCTAGCTCATACAAAACCAAACTTCAGGCTTAAATTAGCAACTCTAGCTCACTATATATTCTATTTAAGCATCTAATTTTCTCTTAAATGTTCCAATGAGTCCTCTATTCCTTGGTTTAGTAAGAGTAAAGGACTAAAGTACATGATGCATTAGAGGCATATTCTGCCTTCCTCTCTTCAATTAGGTGATTCTCACCAACATACAATTTGAATACCATCCATGGAGACCATATAATCAGACTCAATAATTAACAATTTATAAAAATAAAATTCAGAAACAAGGTATAACTCCCCTAACCAAATTTTAAAAACAAGCAGATCTAAAATAAAGGGACAGGACCAGAATCAATAACATTAAAAGGAGTATCACACACCTTCCTCTACACATGTTCCAATACTAATAACAAGTTTGTGTTAAGATAAGCATTTAGTAGTCTGTATATTCTATTATAGGTGTAAGTAATACTAGATTGATTGACATATATATATTGATATCAACTATAATTAGTAATAGCTTTATCACATGTACCCTATTCCTAAGGAGGACAAAGATCTAGGATCATGGATTCAGCGCATGATAGCACAGAGAGGTTGTGGCGAATATGATAGCCGATCATGGATTTGTTGTGAGAACGTGGGATTGTGAGCTACATGAGGAGGCTATAAGCCACAGCATGCGTAAGAAGAGACGATGCTGAAAAATGACTTTTGAAGCTCAAAAGTGGAAGTCATTTTCCTTAAAATTGAAAAGCATTTTCTATTGACCTGGAAAATGTTTTCATTGACTATTTTCTTTTCTTTCACTAAACGCTGTAAAATGGGAAAAACACTTTCCAGGAACGTACTGTCCCCAAAAAAACGGAGCCTTTGTGACAGTTCATCAGCCATTAATATAGCTGCAAACCCAGTTTTCCATGAGTTTGTTTGTGGCAATATTGTTATGCAGGAGTTTGTTTGTGGCAATATTATTCTCTCTCATGTTCGAACTAGCAATCAGTTTGTTGACATGTTCACAAAGTACTTGGGGTAAAATATATTAGTAACAAACTTTGGCATGATTGATTTATATGCCTCAAACTTGAATGGAGTGTTAAGACATATATCTAGTATATTGTATATTCTATTATAGGTATAAGTAATATTACGTTTATCAATAAAGATCACTGCAAACCACTTAGGTCAAGCAGCTCATTCCAAAGACTCAGTTTGCGTCAACCATCAAGCAAGTAAAAACACAATTATATAAACTTCTAGTTTAAAACTATATCGATGGCGTAAAAAATGAACCTTTTTTGAATGCAGAATCACATTGTTATTACATGGACAAGCCATCTGCACAGAGTTCAGTAATGCTGAAACAGATGCAAAATCTTGCCAAAGATTACACTCAATTATTAACCCTTCAAAAGTCAACTCAGCAATTTCTTGACCAAACTTCCTGAAATTGTGAAATAAAATAATCATACACCAAATCTATCATAATAAAGCCAAGGGAAAAAAAAAAAGAAAAAAAAAGGAAATGGCACAGCTTTATAGTAAATACAAAATTAAATAGATTAATATCCATCAAATCCATGCATAATCCTCATTGTATAATTATACTGCACTTCCTTGATTTGACCTTGTTTTTTTCAAATCCATAGTTCAGCTTTTATATTTATTTAAAAAAAACTATAAATTGGCATCTATACATGCTCCGTAATGTTGCTCTAACTTGAGGGATGCAGAATTTGATTGATGAAAGAAACAGTTTATCATTTGCAGCAGCATCAATGCTGGTAGCGGACTCAGGATCGAATTCAGTGGCCTCATAGATATCCTGCACGGGAAAAAGGTAGGAAATTATTTAAACTTACATTTCTGAGAACTGCATAATACAACTGTACCTTGATAACATCATCCGAAACAACCCCAGAAAACTGGCTAGAGTCCTCAGTTCCGCCAGCACCAAGCATGCCACGGGAGATCCACTTCAACCATCCACGAGACCTATTTGATGAATGCTCATCATTTTGTTTTCCTGCACCAATATCTACACCAGTAGTTCCCATATTAAAGGCTGAAGAGTTCTTTTCAGTCTCCTGCAAACACAACACATCAATACAAGAGAAAAATCAAAGAATTTAACTTTAAAAATTCTCAGACATAATTTTAAAAATAAGGGAGGGACCAACCTACAGACGGGGCAAGATATCCCTTACACTTCACAGCATAGCTAATATTAATGACGACAACTAAGTCTATCTCAAGACTTAGGGTTGGCCATACAGAACAATCATCAAAATTAAAAGTTGGTACATAAATCCTACAACGCTACTCATCTCTTTTAGGATATAGCACGTAACTGTGAAGGGTACACCCAGCAAAATTTTGTTGTTCCGTATTTATAAAATATTGAGTGTCAACCAACCATTACTTTCCTCCTTTATCTGGGCTTGGGACCAGTTGTGCAGACCTAGGCGGAGATTGGATGGCTAATACTAAACAAATACTAAATTAGGAAATGCCCCCCAAAAAATATTGCCAGCCTAGTGGAATGAGAAACCTATCAACAGTAAAAAAAATACAACACAAAAACAAAATAGGTTTATTCAGAAAATAGTATATTCAAAATCAAGAGATAACTACTCAACATACCTCCACCTCATTCTCAGCAGTAGACCTGTAACTTAGAATGTCCTCAATATCAGATTCTTTCTCCATTTGCTCCAATTCCCAAGTAACATGTTCATTTATCGGCTAATAATGACAGATAGATATATTTAGCGCAAACTTGAATATGCCTAAAACATTAACCTACTTCGACATTTGTTTACCACCATAACATAGGGCATCAATAAATAACAAGCTAGCTTTTATAACAAAGATATTTATAACCTCAACATAGAAACCATACTGATTCATAGTAGCAATGCTGTGCCATACAACAGAAAAATGCAACATATGTTTATGCTTGTGATTGAGGGAAAAATCACATTAATACCTGTTCCCTTCTTAGGAACTCCAGCTTCTTCTTATAAAGATTCACATACTTCTGTCGGTAAATCCTGCCAAAGAAACAGGATGTTCCATCTGATTAAAAGAACACGGATTTGAGTACCAATAGAAGAATAAGAAAACCAAATACACAGCCTTTCATATAAGTAACCAAAAAAAGATATGTAACCAGAATGAAAAGGAATAAGGGTGTGCTTACTGTACATGCCAAAAGGCAACTTTTTAGCCACTATAGAGATATATATGCTAAAAAACAGGTCAAACACTGCGTTTCTGTTGGTTCAGGGATTGATTCAAAATAATGACAATCTCAAATAAAATGCACCTTAAGTGAACGGTCCATGCAGTATCAAACAATAGGAAGCCCCCCTTCCATGTTTTGAAGCATATAAGAACTAAACCTCTATTTTTTATGCATTTTTCAACTATTGTAGTTTCCTATTTGATAGAGGTTTCCTGAATTTTATTTAGGTTTGTTATTTCTTAAGAGTTTCCTAATTTCAAAATAGATTCCTATTCCTTAAGAGTCTCCTAGTTTAACAGTTTTTCCTTTGGCTATAAACAGGCCCCAAGAATGTAATTGAAACCAAGTTTGAGTTTATCAATAAAGTTGAGATTTGAAGTAAAGGGTGCAGCAAAAGGTTTTTTGCTTTTCTATTGAAGAGGACAGCCAAAACTTTCCTGCTATTCGACCTCTGGTGCTTCTTTTTATTCCTCTTTGCCCTATAATTTTTATCCCTCCCTCCTTTCTATCCTACAATTTTTAAACCTATTGTAATTCGAAAGTTGTTATCATACCAGGGACATATTTACATCACTTCTAAATTAACGGTTAAATCCTGGCAACATCTAAATTTGGAACCAAAAAAAGGGTCAAACCCAGTGCAGTGCAATTCAACATTTGAGTAAAAGACCAGCCCCTGTAAAGGGGCCGGTTCCAGTCCATCCAGACAGACTTGCTAGTCATGTCATGAGTCTAAAACAATGATAGAAGAGCTTGAATTTTCCACTCAGCAGAAAGAAAGAACCAGCTGTACATTAATATATCAGCAAACTTACAGTCGCTGTCCAAGATATCTCCACGAAGTTTTTTTAATTTTTTTCCGGACATCTGACAGGACAGCTTCTTGAGCATAGTGCCACCATGCAATCTGCCATCCCTTGACTTTTTCTGATAAAGGTTTACTCCAAGGACGATAACGACCATATCTAAAACATGTAATGCAAAGACAACAGAGTTAATCCTTTTCCCGGGTTCTTAAACTTAATAATATTCCCAGAGGTCAAATGACACTCCCTCTCCCATACAAATAACTAGAGGAAAGTCAGAAATAAAAATAATAATTGAAAATAAATTTGAACATCAAAGACAAAAACAGAAATTAACTTTCATAGATATAATTGCTGACTTCAACTCTCTAATAGACATAAAACAACCAAATGCAATGTATATTTATATATGTATATATATGAATAAGATTAAGGAGTCTGAGACCTCTTAGGTAAATCACATAACTGTATGCATGAAAAGAGAATCAAAAGTAAAGTATACTCAAAAATTTGTATACAATTTGCTCATCACAGGGGCTATTCATCAAAGCATTGAAAGATTTTTATTTTTATTTTTCTTTTATCAGAAAAAACAATTATTCAAACAATTTTTCCACAGGGATAGGAAAATCTGCCTTCAAACCACAAACAGCCCTTCTCACGCATACAAAAGGTAAATCATATCTTTTCCTTCAACCAAGAACATTTACCGCCATCAATGTCCAGTGAAACACACCGAGTCATTCAAAAAACCGTATGGATGAAAGGAGCAAAAAAAAAATGCTCATCACAGGGGCTATTCATCAAAGCATTGAAAGATTTTTCTTTTTTCTTTCCTTTTTTTATCGGAAAAAACAATTATTCATAGAAACAGACACCAAGGAGGTAACAGGAATTACAACATATGCAACAGATTAAGAAGGTCAAAACCTTCCACGGGGCTAGGAAAATCTGCCTTCAAACCAAAAACCGCCCTTCTCACTCATACAAAAAAAAACACACACCGAGTCATTCAAATACACCATAAAATCCAAACAGCTTCACTAAAATTATCACAAAAAAAAAAAACATATAAAGGGTCTGCCTACAAATGACATATCGCCCTACTCATGTATATACCAAGAAAACAGCCCCCAACAGAACAACAAAACACAGTAATTGCTAAACATATACTTCATCATAGACATTCATTATACCATGTAAGTAGCAGAATTTTAAGGAATAAGTAATGCGATAACTCTCCAAAAATGATTTAAAAAAAATAGGATTTGAGCCCCCATTTACAAAATTCAAATCATGTATATTCTATGCTCAAGTAAAGTTATTGAAGGAATGAAATTATAATCACATGTTCAATTCATGTATCTTATTTCCTTCCAGAACAGTCGGTAGCAAGCAGTATTATTACAACATTATTTGGGTTATTCAGAATTCCATACCTAATACGAACAAAAAGCACGTGTGCATGCATGAGCTCTCGAAACACTTTCAAATTGCAATTGAATAAAGAAACTTACTTCTCTCTCATTTGACATGTGTCTAAGTAATCCCAAATCATTAAAATTTGCTGCAACTGAATCTCATCCAAAACCATGACCTAAAAAATAGAAATAACCATTACAACATAACTCTAACATTAATAAAAAAAATTTAAAAAAAAGGCAAATTTCAGAATGAAATTGTCTTCACAACCAAGCCAGTTAGCTCAGCACAAATAGAATATTGTGGAACATCATTCTCAAGCTTCCCAGATCTGTTCATCTACAAGAATGAAACATAAACTTATTAAAGTAGTATATAAAAAAAGAATGAAATATTCAATGGATCAAAATTATTACTTATTTTTTTATTAAACAACCAAGGCACTAATGCATTCTATCCCAAAAATAATACTCGTTAATAAGCTTTCAGGTGTCATCATACAAGCACTGCTGCACCATATCCTATCAAAATTATTACTCATAAAACAGAAAACAACATAAAAGAAAATTCTCTAGGCGTGACCATCTACAAGAATGAAACATAAACTTTATTAAAAAAAAGTATATAAAAACAATTACGAAAATATATTCAAAGAACAAAAATTATTACTTCTTATCAAAAATAATAATAATAATAATAATAATAATAATAATAATAATAATAATAATAATAAACGAGTATGGCGCTAATGCACCATATCCCAAAATTATAACTTACTAGTAAATTATTATTTACGTTTTGGGTGTGATCATATCAGTACAAATGCATTGCATCCTGCCAAAATTATTACATATAAAACGTAAATCAACATCAAAGAAAGTTCTTAAGGCATGACCATTTAGCTGAAAGAACAAAGAACTAGAGATGGCCCTTGGAGAAAGTTATATTATCAGCAATATATATATATATATATATATATATATTAAGCAACAAGAAAGTGGCAAACATATAAAGTACAAGAAAACAAAGTATGTGAATGCCCACCAAAGCAGGAGAAATTACAATATACTGCTATATCTAGAAAAGAACCACAAGTTTTCTTTCACTCAAATCAAGTGCTCTAAATTTTCAAATATAGTTATTTCTCTCCATTCAGACATAGAATTTATATTTAATTAAATACACGAATGCTTCTCTTTTAGACATTTAGCCACAAGTCTTTCTTTCATATCTATCTATTCTATATCTTTTATTATCGCTTTCATCCAAGTCATTTTTAATCTTCTACTCAATTGTTTACCTCGTTCAATATGAATATTCTCCACACTCCTAACAAACACATCCATTAGCCTACGTCCTATATGGCCAAACAAACCTAAGCAAATCTCTCTCGGCTTCAATCGAAATTACTCCAACAACAAGACGACTATTCTCATTCAGAATCTTAAGCTTAATCTTAAAACACATACTTCTTTACATTTACATCTTAGCGACACTGAACTCCTGTATATGTTATTTCACATTAATCCAATACTCTAATCTATATAACAAAGAAGGTCTAATTGTCTAAAAGCCATCCTAAAAAAAATCTTCTAAACCCAGTGGCATAGTGCGGTCACACAAAACTACTGTCAGACTTTTCCACTTAAGCCACCCAACTTTAACCCTATGGTTCACTATCAATTTCTCTATTTCATTGAATTATCGACCCTGAGTATTTAAAATATTCTGTGATAGTTATTTGTTAGTCATCGAATGTAATAACACTTTGTTCGTTATTCAATTTTTAATCTGCTTAATCTAAATTTCTATAACTCTAATTTTTTGGTCACTCTGTCTTTGGTCTCATTGATCAAAACAATATTATTAGCAAACAACATACGCCAATGGTATATCATTACAAATATTTTTAGTTATCTCATCTATTACTATTGCAAAGAGGAAAGGAGTTCAAGCTAATCATTGATGCATCCTATTGTTCTACCACCATTTCTGTGAAAAATATTAAATTTCGCGTCTCACACCTTCTTTTCTCATTTGTACAATGAATGAATATGTAGACCAAATGACAACCTTTGGACTTTACAAAGAATAAATGCCTAGGAACTATGTGTAATAATTACAAGAGATAAACATATCATGAGAAAATCAAAGGACACCCTACTATATCCATTACAGAAAACTTGATAGTCAATTTGACCATTTGATTACTTAATTAGTGTCGTCAATTACAGACCTGTTGATTGCTTCAATAATGTTATCAGATGCAATCCAGTTAAAATAGGTATTTTTCATTTTCGGTTTGAATAGGATATTCTAAAAAACTTGACCACCTAAGCCTTATTTAGTATATCAGCCAGTTGGCCAAGTGTAAACACATAAGATGTACAGATCAAACCATTATCCAACTGTTCTATAATAAAATGTCTATCATTGTCTGTGTTTCGTCCAGTCATGTAATGGATTATGTGCTATGCTGATGACAAACTTATTACCACAATAAATCTCATTGGACCACCCTTATGAATATCGTGAAGGATAATTTATCCAAAGGATTTCAGACATACCTTGAGCCATTACCTGATATTCTACTTCTACACTAGACCAGACTACCACGCCTTGTTTATTGCTTCTCCAAGTCACTAGATTCCCACTAAGAAAGGTGCAAAACCCAGAAGTTGACCTCCTTTCAACAATTGACCCAACATTACCAGCATAGGCTGCAAGAGTAAGTCCTCTATGTCATTTAAAGAGAATACACTTCGTTGGTGTCCCTTTAGGATAGTGTAACACTCGGTGAGTTGCCTGCAAGTGAACATTTCTTAGGCTATGCATAAATTGACCGATAGTATTCACTATATAAGCAATATTTGGCCGTGTGTATGACGATAGATAGCTTTCCCACCAATCATTGGTACATCATAGCATCTTCCTCGACTAGTAGAATTTTAACATTTGGATTTATTAGAGTATTTAATGGTTTGCATGTTGTCTTACTAGTTTCTTTGAAAAGATTTATGATGTACTTCTGTAGTAATATAAAAATACTTTGCTAAGAGTGAGCTGCTTCAATCCCAAGAAAATATTTTAGCCTCTCTAGTCTTTTGATCTCAAATTTCTTGGCTAAACACCGGCTCTTTTTAATCATTTCATGTTACTTTTGTATCATTACATACACTAAGAAGGTTGTGACTCCCCTTGAAGGTGAATGCTTAATGAATAATATATGATCCTTTTGGCTCTATTTATAGCCTATGGCTCACATAGCTCTTGCATATCTCCCAAACCAAGCATGTGGTGACTATTAAAGCCAAAGGCCTTTTCTAGCTTACAAATAGTATTGGTGGACAAACTATCTCGACAACCAAGTGGCACCTTCATATAGTTTTCTTCCTCTAGATCTCAATGTAAAAAGGCATCCTTTACCTCAAATTGATGCAAGCCCAGTCATAGTTAGCTGCTAAACATAACAAGAGTTTGAGTGTATTCATCTTCGCAACTGGAGCAAAGATTTTCGGATAATCAATTCCATAGGTTATAACCCTTGGTTACCAACTTGGCTTTGTATCTTTCTATAGACCCAACTACACCCCACTTGTATCTTGTCTTCTGGCAAAGTCACCAAGTCCCAGGTATTGTTCTTCTCCAATGCTTTCATTTCCACAATCATAGCTTGTCTCCATTCCTCTTTGGATAAATGATAGAACAAACTAGTTGGAATAACAATAGTATTCATTCAAACAAGATAGGATCAATGGGATGGTGAAAATCTACTAAAGGACACAAAATTGAAAAGAGGATACAAAGGTCATTTAGTATATTCTCTAGTGCCTTTCCTAATAGCAATAGGAACATCAAGATCAAATGCGGGGTATTCAGATAGTAAAGAACAGAACAATCAGACAGTGTTAACACATTTTCAAGATCCAAGTTAGAGTTTTGATCACATATAGAATCAGAAATAATCTTTGAAGAGACTAGTTATGTGAATGTTAAAGCTTTTCTGGTTCAGGGTTTTTAGGTGCAGGGTCAGGACATGAAGTTTGGTAGGATTTAAATGCAGGAAGGGGCAATGATCAAAACGATGATTCTTAATAAAATGATGACAAGTATGATTCTTTTTATTAAAAAAAACATTTTCTTTTCGATTCTCTTTCTCCAAAAAATAATATTAGCATTAAAAGCAAAAGTTAACTTCCCAATAAAAAATTAAAAATCACAAACTCGTTAAACATCTCAAATATTAGTGATTTTCCTTTTAAAACATACTTTTAGTCCTTATCATAATTCCCAATAATTAGTTACCCTTCTTGGTGGTTTTAATAGAAGCGTCTTTGTTCTGATAAAAATAAAATAAAATGAGTAAGTAGCAATACCACCCGCCACAACTTCTCCTCCCCCCTCAAGCACCTATGGGAGTCATGGATTTTGTTTGTTTCATTACGCAGATTCTTCAGATCAACAGGTATGTCGGACATTTCACTACATCCCTATCACCATACATATCTTTCCAATTATGAACTCTTGACTCCTCTCTTCTTTTGTTCATCTCTCTTTTCCTCTCCCCAACCTTTGTCGATCCCTACCCACTATTATGGCTGCTATTGCAGAAAATTGATTGCCAGTAAAAGTGCGAAGTTCATTCTCATCACCAAAGATGTCTATGACAGCAACACAGAGAAATCCCATTATAACGCAGTCATTACATACCCAATGGCCATTATTTAAACCAATGGCTAGACTAGATAGCCTATCATTAATTACTAAGGATTGTTGAAAATACCAAACAAAGGAAACATCATATGACCCATAAAAATGCCAATTAAATGCACTTACCAAAAGAGATACAGAAACATCAAAGGGTTCCAATATGTAATTGTATTTACTGCCTTCAGATCCTATATCCATCCGAAATTTGGACTCTAGAGCCAAGTCAGTACTTGACAAATCCGGTGAGCATTCAGGAGTCCTATAATAAACTTCCAACGCCAGAACCTCAACAAATTTCTTTACTTGACCCCCTCTCGGCTTCCCATTAGATATCCTATAGACAATATTTCAAGGCATATATCAGCTTGGAAAAAAAAATATAATACTTCTAAAATTACAAAGTTGAGTATTGAGTCAAAGAATTTGAATTTATTGCCTTGGATATTATTCTCAAGAACTTCTAGTTTTGAGGACTCCCGATGCAATAGTTATGCTCCGAGTTTGCAAATTCTTTTTTTTGTTAGCTATTCATAATCTCATTAGTTCCGAGTTTGCAAATTCTTTTTTTTGTTAGCTATTCATAATCTCATTAGTTTTAATTGAATATTCAGAAATCCAAAAGCAAAAACAAGCTGTTCTAACAATTTGAATGAGTTTGTATTATTTCAAGGCATATATAAGCTTGGAAAAAAATAATAATACTTCTAAAACTACAAAGTTCAGTATTGAGTCAAAGAATTTGAATTTATTGAAATTGGATATTATTCTCCGGAACTATTTTTGAGGACTCCCTAAGAAATAGTTATTCCACGAGTTTGCAAATTCAATTTTTTTGTTAGTTATTCATAATCTCATTAGTTTTAATTGATTATTCATAAATCTAAAAGTAAAATCAAGTTGTTCTGACAATTTGAATGAGTTTGTATTATTTTGTGGTTAAATATTAAATTGATCAAAAGTGATTGCTAATTCAACCATTGATAACTCATTCCAACTCTACTTATCAAGTTGGTGTATAGAAATCACTCATGTCAAACTTAGATAAGGACATGTGAAAAATAACACTAGCAACCGCAAGAATCATTATATCGACAAATTGATCCACTATCCTAATATAATAAACCTCCAGTACACCAAAATTTATATTATCCTTAATGTAATTTTTATAAAGTTCAATATGTTTACTTTAATCGTATTGTATTGGATTATAAGCTATTTCGATTGCACTTGTTAAAAAAAAAACATCATCAGCTTCTGAGGGTTAAAACCAAGATTACACAAAGAATACTTAGTCATGCGGTAGCATAACGAAGAGTGCAATATTCAACATCTGCACTAGACAATGAAATCACATTCAGTTTCTTATTTCTCCAAATCACCAAATTGCCACAAACAAATGACACATACTCAGAAATAGACTTTCTATCTAATTTGAATCTAACAAAGTCAGAATCGATGTACATCATAATGTCAAGGTGTCCACATTTAGAAAACATACTTTCTCTCAAAAAACACTTCAAATATTCAAAAATACGATTCGCAACAACCATGGATCGATCAATCAGATCATAAATGAATAAACTCACAAGCACAAACTACATATGAAATGTCAAGTTTAGTGTAAGTTAGATTGATCAATTTTCCCACTAATCTCTAGTATCTCTCCTTATTCATTAGAACATAATAGGGATGGATAGTTAGATCGTGGATCACCTCAATAAGAGTATATACAGATTCACAGGCTCAGTTACCAGTTTCAATTATAAGGTCTAGAACATACTTACGTCAAAAGAAAATTTTCCTACTTAGATTGGTATTCTGCAATGCCGAGAAAATATTTTAAAGCCCTCAAATCCTTTATTTTAAACTTCTTTTGTCAAATAATAATGAACTTTTTCTATTTCAGTTACGTTATTACATGTAACAATCATTTCATCAATATTAACAAGTTCCATGGATATCATCCCAATTTCTTTTATAGAACAGAAAGTGATCAACCAAAGTCTGCTTAAAACCATACACCTATATTGAGTGGTACAATCAATCATATCAATCTTTTGATGACCGTTTCAAATCCTATAATGCCTTCTTTAACTTACATACATTTAATTCTTTTGGTGTAAAACCTAAATGAGGATCTATATAAACCTCTTCAATCAAGTGACTATAAAGGAGCCCCCACGGGGTAGTGCAGTTGGTTGAGACGGGCCTAGTTTTAAGCTAGGAAATTTGGCAGAGCCTAAGGTCTCCAGTTCAAACCTCACCCTACGCATAAAACCCGAAGTTCTTTATCTGTGCATGGGGGCGTGTAAGGGGCTCATGCACCCGAGGTTTGGTCTCATCCAGGAGTCGGTCGGCTGTTGGCGTGGGGTTTTCCTCGGTTATCAAAAAAAAAAAGTGACTATAAAGGAAAGCATTCTTCACATCAAATTATCTTAACGGTCGGAAAGAAAAAATAACTAACTTAGCCACAAGAGCAAAGATTTATTGATAGTCAATCTCATATGTCTAAGTGTAACCATCGGCAACTAATTTTAACTTGTATCTTTCAACCGTCTAATCTGACCTGTACTTTACGTAAACACTCATTTGCATCCTATTGTATTCTTATTTCAGGGTAACTCGATCATTTCCCAAGTGAAATTTTTCTAAAGAGCCTTCATTTCTTTTACTATGACAAACTCCCATTTGAAATTTTCAAGAGCTTCCTGAAAATAACTATGAATAGGCGAAACAACTGAAAAGCAAAACTAAGGTGTGATTTACACAAGCAATAATAAAAGTTGAAATCAAAAATAAAATAAACATTAGAAAAGAATTTTCAAAAAACCCAATCTATCAAACTCTCAACAATCATGAAGAGGATATTTCTGACTCACAAAATTATCCAAGCTTTTAAGGAGACAAGTACCAATGGCATAGTAATATCATTAAAAGGAGGATCAGAATTGAGAGTAGCATTCTGTCTTGTGTAATACTTGTCAAAAACCCAAGCCAACCTCTCACTCTCACTTGAATCCAACTTATTCCCAGAAATTCATACCTTCTTTTCATCCAACCATAGTTGTTCCTTACAACTAATCTCTCCCAGAAGAGGAACAAGGAAGACATCTCCAAACAAAATATGATACATGCTCACAACACTATACATTCATAGTCACATAATATTCACTCGTAGAATGATGAAAGCAATTATAGCCCTTTTAAGGATTCGAGTATGTTAAAAACACACATTTGAGAGCATCATAATCAACTTTATCTTGATGGAGTTTGTGCACATAAACATAAGACACAACCAAAAACCTTAGAGCAAATATTAAGTATTAAAGTGGAACTATGATAACATTTTCAAAGAAGTTTAGTAGTCAATGACATAAACAAGCATTCAATTGATAAGATAGACAGCAGTCATCAAAACATCGCCCCAAAAACATTTAGAAACATGCATAGTAAAACATAAAATGAGCCATCTCTAAGAGATGAGAAGATGCCAATTTTTACATTCTATAATACAATGTCATTCTATTGTGTCATGCAAACACATACTATCTGATGGAAGATACCATGCTTTTGAAAGAAAACAACCATAAATTGATTCACAATCTCACAACTTTGCTGGCTAGAGGAATTAAAACTTGTGATACTGAAAGCAAAGAGGAATCGAGACTTGTGATTAATTTGGAATTTGCACGCAACATCAAAGTAAGTCAGCACTAGAGGATATGTTGCAATGGCAACGAAGATGACTCATGGCCAAGATTCGTGGTGCAAAACTTTGCTAGCTAGTGTTCAGCTCCACATAGGGAATGAGCAAATAGATTTTTCATCCACACAAGAGAAGTGCTGACGGAGAAACTCTTGCAAGGGGTGGTGGCAACACTTATTATAATTAGGGTTAGGCTTTGACACCAAATAGAAAAGAATGGAAGAAATAATAATTCTTTTTCATTGTCTTTTTAAGAGATTACAAATACATATGTGTGTGTGAGAGAGAGAGGGGGGGGTTAGGAAGACCCAAATAGGTAAGAATTATATTTAGGTAACCTAAATATACAAACAAATACATAGCTAATTTATACAACTAACTACAACCATTAGCAGGTCATTCCAATTATATGCAACAAATGCTATTCTACCAAAGAAATTATCAAACTTCTCAGTTTTGTTCAAGCAAAAAACTGTAACCACATTTATCACATCATATATCTCTATCATCAAGATCCAAAAGAAAAAACACCTCACGTACAAGAGAAAAATTAAGTGTAGATGAAGGTCCTCTAATGAAATAATGATAGTATTGAGTCATTGTTAAACAAAGAGATCGATAACAAAATTAAAATAACCTTACAAACTAAGTGTAAATACAAGGTACAATAACATTTATTCCATCCAAAGCTATGACTACTTCCAATCTTCCATGTTAAAAAATAATGAGTTGTAAAATCAATAGAAGTTAGATAACACACAAAACAAACTTCCTTCAACAAATGTAAAGAAAGCAAAAAAGTTAATAAATGACATTAACTCAAATCACAAATTTATGTCACATTCAAATAATAGATCAAAATTGGCAAAAACAAAATAAACAAGGAATTGCGAACAATGTGAATCATGATGGGATTTGGGCACTACCATCATATGTTTGATATGCAAAAAGATCGGGTAGATAAATGAAATGCCTTTATATGGAATGACTAAAATATCACTAAAATTTTGTAATTAAAATTTTACAAATAAATAAACTCATTTCTCTTTTTTTATATAAATAAGAAATTTATTTAGGAAAAAAAAAAAGCAAGAGTGCGCAAAGAGTATATATACATCTAGGCACAAAATGAGCATCTATTAACAACATTACAAATGAAAAAAAAAATAATACTCCCGTCGCAAACATCCACTCTCTCAAACAACAAAAAAAATAAAATAAAGCTCGATAGCAGGCCGCTTCAGATTATCACACACTCTCACATTCCGCTCTCGCCAAGTACTCCAAATAAGGCAATGAGAGACAACCCTCCGAACTAACAATGTCGCTCCACTCCCCCTATCCAACACACGAACAATGCACCATGAGACAAAGGCATCACCCAATAGCTAAATAAACCCACGACCATATCCTAGAGCCCCCAAACATATGGACAATAAAGGAAAAGATGGTATACGGACTCCATCAAATCCTTGTACATGTAACACCAACTAACAATAACGAAACTCTAGCGCCGCAAATTATTAGCAGTAAGAATCTTATCATGCACTGTTATTCAAGCAAAGAATGCAACACTTGACAACACCCGCGCTTTCCACAAATTCCTCCAAGGAAAGCTCTCAAGTCAGCAGAGATAAAGATAGAATAAAAAAGCTTAACTCGGTAGCCTACATTCCAATTAGGATGCCAACACATCCTATCTGAAGCATTCCTCACGGGAGGAACTGAATAAAACATGTAAAAAGAAGAAGAAAAAAAGCTTCCAATTCGCAATCCTGAACAGCCTGAAAAATAGTACCTCTCACTACATTATAAAATCCCTCATACAATGAACGTTAGCTACAAAAGCATCAAGAAAACATGTTATCAAATACAACTCCTGTTAAATGAGCTTCAAGGGAAACTCGCATAAGGGTTAACAATACAAACAATCTATAGTTAAAGTGTGGGAATGGCCTTTGCCTTTTAATTTTAAACAACCAAATTAAAAAATAATAATATGTGAACTCATTAATATTTAATCAATTTGTTAAAGTATCACAATAGTTTTGTATTTGAAATCTATAGTTTTTAAAAATCGAGACTCGTGAACACATAATTCCACTCAAGAAAATAGTGGAGAAATGACATCTTGCATTGACATTCAACTTTCCAATATCAACTCCAATTAATATGATTCAATTAAAGACTTTTCTTTCTTTCTTTTTTTTAAGAAAAAATGTGTTATTGAAAAAGAGTGAATTCTTAAGGCCTTATTTGATTTCAATCCCGCATGCAATTTTCATTCTTAAACTAAATTCTAATTCCTATGAGTTCCAATTTCTTATTTCCTACTGATAAAATGAGGACCAGAATTTGCTTAGTCCATTTTTTAGTTCCAAGTGATGATGTATTGAAAAAACGTGTAATATAGCCATGGTTAATTGCAATTTATTATAAAAAACTATAAAGAGACACACTTCTTCCCTAAATCAAGATCCCAGTTTCTCTCTCATATATATCTGTATTGTATTTTCCTTTGGTCCATGGGTGATAGGCAGCCCAATCAATTAACTCAACTCTACGGCCATAACTTGAATTGAATTGAATTCACATGCAAAGCCGATCCAAGCTGTGTCTCAAAAATTTGACCACCATTCTCAATTCCTTCACACAATGACAATCTGATCTACGAGATCTCAGCACCCATCTCCAGGTAAACCCTTTCCTCTCAGACTCTTTTCTCCTATAACACTCCCCCATGAAAAGATCCTCCATGTAAAACCCTTGTTTATCCAAAAACAAGTTAACAATTTGGAAAAAAACAAAATAAACCCCACCACACTCGCACCTTCTCTGGTGATTTCGAACTTTGCTGCATCTGGATATGATATTGGCGCACCCTTTTTCATCATTCTCGCCACAACACCAGGAATATGCTGCATAGGAAAATGCTAGTGATGGGAAGGGGACGGCAGAGACATCAGGCACTTGAAAAGGATGGAGGTGAAGAAGAGGCGTGTTGCATGTGATTTCAGGCCGACTCTAGGGATTGGAGCAGGACAACAGTGGCCAATATGAGGAGGAAGACAGCAAGTCAAACCATCATAAACGAAAAACAGTGGGATGGGAAATGAAGAAGAAGAGTTGTAGTGAGATAATAATAACTATTATGTTTTCAGTGGGATTTGAAGTCGAGCTTTTTATTCTTTAATGATGGAGTGCGTTCTGGAATAATTGGGATCATCTTTTTAATGATCCCATTTTTATGTCTTTTTCATTCTAGTTCTCAGTTTTTTTAGAACATTTGAGAATAAAAACCCAAAAAACAAACATGTTTCTCATTACAAGTTATTCAAAAAATGGGATTGGGAATTTTAAAAAAAAAAACAAGAGAAAAATCAACCGGGGCCTAAAATAATACAAGAATTATATATATTGTTATAAAAGAAACCAAGAGAATAGTACAACGCAGTTTATTATCAAGAGAGCAAGAGCATACATATAGATAGTGAAATGACTTGTTTACCTACTTCAAACTGTCCTAAACTAATGGGTTAAGCCTAATATGACTAATAATATATATATATATATATAAAATTATTGAATATTCCAACACTACCCCCTCAAGCTAAAGTTTATAAAAACGATACAATTTGCTACAATTGCTCCCTACTTCAACTGTCTTAACCTAATAGACTAATGAGTTGAGTCCATAATGATCAAAAATTAATATATAATTATATTTAACATTCCAACACATTGATATCAAGATTTAACTTTAGGGCATTTTAGGCTTAAACTTTATGTAACACAAAAAATTACACCTTTCCAAATAAATAAATTACAATAACAAAAAACTATTAAGGCTAGCCAAATTTCAGAAATTTTGAAATTGTGTATGATCCTTTTTTTTTTTTTGATAAGTATATGATCCTCAATTCACATGATTAAGTTTTATGAAATTTGGCAGACACTCGTGTCTCTTCATTCATTTCTTTATGGCAAACTTCATAGTCCGTTGAGCCACCCAAGGACTCAACTAATATGATTACAAAATTGTTCAACACATACATATTGCTAATAATTGAATTTTGTCTCACCATTCAAAGAAAGGGCTCCTGAAAACCAAAATTTGTTGTTTAAGAAATATACATATAACACCAACCAACGAAGCTCAGCTTAAAAACACAAAGCAAGTTACTAAATTTGCAAATAGACATGCTCAATTTATATATCTTTTGACAAATGACAATACAGAGAACTAACCCATGCAGGCATTCACAAAATCAGCACAAAAGAGACAATTTAAATTTAATTTAAACCAGTTGCATACTCAAGAGGTGAAAATTACCCAATGGAATTCTGCTTCGTAATCGTCAAGCTAGAAAATCTTAGACCAAATAAAACATGTGCCTGGGAAAAAATTTGACCAAGTTTATCAAAGGTATGCTCTAAAAAGTAACCTCATTTTAAATTTCATCAAGAAAATATGTATAGAACAAACCCACTATTATTATGAAAATTAACAAGTAGAATAACACGGTATTATGGAAATATCTTTACATAATGAAGTTCATGGTCTCACTAGTCACTGCAAAATAATTCATGAAACTGAGCTATATGATATGTATAGACGTCTAAAAAATTGTCTAAGTTTATCAAAGTCATGCTCTAAAAGTCATCTTATTTTAAATTTCATCAAGAAAATTTATTTAGAACAAACCCACTGTTATTATGAAAAATAACAACTAGTATACCACATCATTATGGAAATTTCTTCACATAGTGGTGTTCATGGTCTCACTAGTCACTGCAAAATAACTCATGAACCTAAGCCAATTAATAAGCCACTTTTTTTGGGCAATCCAGAATTAAATTAATACAATTAACTGCATCAATATGTGAAAAAAACCAAAATAGGGTGTACAATGAGATGAAATTATACCTGCTCACTCTGCCTATCACAATAGAGGACATGTACATTTTTTATGGACACTTGGATACTGTCAAGAATCTGAAGAGGGGAAAACATTACATGGCACATTGAGACATAAATTTCAAATTTCCAAATCATGTAATAAAGGTGATGGACATGAATCTTGAAAGCATAATAAATTGATTAACAGAATTATGTAAGAGAATTGAAATTTATTTATTACAATAAATGAAATTTATATTCTATTAATATATATTGAGCTTATGCAAGATCAAATCTACTATAAGACAAGGAAATGTCACCTTTGCAGTGATGTATGAAATAAATGATCCCCCAGCCTGATTATCTGCAAGTGGTAAAAACTATCAGAACACAAAACATGCCTACATATATTTTTATTTTTTTATAAGTAAGAAACATTATATTAAAGAAAGAAAAAGATAAAAGAAGCCCATACAAATAATACAATGATACTACATAAGGCCTAATACCAAACCTAAAAATAGACAAGCAAAAGAATCCCCTAAGCCAACTACCTCAGCCTAGAAGGCCGAAAAACCCCGACATCATAATTAATCGAAGATGCAAGCCCCTTAAGCTCCCGCCCGAGTTTAGATCCGCTCGCAGACGACTGAGAAGATGAGGTAGAAGCCTTCTAGGCTTGATGCCTAGCTTCAATATCCCGCAATAAATTAGAGGTAGCAAGGTTAAAACTCTCGTAAGTCACCCCTAACACCTTTCCAATAGCTTTGTGGGAACGTAACTACTCCGGCTCCACCTCTTCATCCGCCGGGTAACCGGAGACACACTCAAGGGAACAATCAGGCTGAACAGCCTGGCCACCCAACGAAATCTCCCTAGGCAGCACGGTAGCATTATCCCAGCAGAGAAAAGGAACATTGTCGAAAGAACCAAACGAGCCGCCACCAACCACAAGAGAGAGGGGGAACAAACAAATCCGGCCAAGGACAAGGAGGTTGCTGGCCGGGAAGAAAGCCCACAGCCAAGGAAGAGGGGCCAGTAGTGACAAGCCGGCCAGTGGAGAAGGCCAAGCGGGTTCCGACGAGGAAGCGGGGAGGGCAGCCACAATGCTATAGTGGATGACCAAGCTCTGATCCACAATAAGAGGGGCAGAAACAAGGCCGCCGGAAGAAAAGGGGTGGCAGGGAGGAACGCGAGGGAGGGAGGAGGGAGGAGGGGGGGGGGGGGGGGGGTGGGGTTAGTGGGCTCGGAAGGGAGGAGGTTTAGAGGGGTAAGAAGTGGTCTAGGAGAGGGGGAGAGGGCACAGGGGGAAGAGGGGTAGGAAGGGGGCAAACATAGGGGAGAGGGAAGGGCGCGTGGGCCGGTAGGGGGATGGGATTGGTGGGTTAGGGGAAAGGGGAGCAGGACAAGCTGGGGTGGGAGGGGAGAGGGCTGGGACGAGACAAGGTGGGCCTGAGCTGGGAGAGGGCGGGACAAGTTAGCAAGGAAGAGATAGGGTTTGGGGGAAGGTGGGCGGGAGCACCTACTGGGTCTGGGGGGGCAGCAAGACCCACGCTGGCGTCGGCGCCACATGGCAAATGCAAAGATGTGGACAATGTGGCAGGGAGACGATCTTCGAGACAATCGGATGCCTTTGCATCAAGGCAACTATCGGCTGCAGGAGGCGCACCGACAGGCAGAACACTGCGTGGAGGAGGCAGAGAGGCCGGCACAGCGGACGAGGAGGCAAGATCCGAGGCTGTCCGACGCGGCAAAACCAACGAGGCAGACTCTGACCTAGATCTAGGCAACGCCGGCGAGGAGGATCAAGCCGAAGGAAGCATGGCCGGGTGGCCCACCAACGGAGGAGAGGTTGGTGCAGACTGGGCGGAGGGCGACATCGGCGTTGACCGGGTCGAAGGCAATGCTGGCTCGGAGCGGGAGGAAAGCGATGCGTCGCGTGAGAGTGGACACCAATGCCGTCGCGGTACGGAAGCGACCGGCGGAGGCACAGCCGGTCTGTCATGGGCTGTGGCATGGGTGGGGGCACGGCCTGGACGCTCAAAACCAATCGTCAGCAACTTGTGGTACCGAACAACCTGAAAAATTCCGGTCGACAACCCAATCCGATGGTAGAAGGGGGTGATGAACGAATGTCCAATTCCACGCAAAAAGAGGCTCCGCTTGGGCAGACAAGCGTGGTGGTAGGCAAATCCATGGCCAATAATGTTCCAAAAGTGGAAGCAATAGGCCAAAGTAAATCAAGATGGAAAATTACAATGAGAGGTGAGGAAGAGTGATCCAAATGGGAGTCAAATATTTACCATTGATGAGATCATCGCCAGCCACCTAACAATAAATCTGGTAAGGAAAAGAAAGAATGAAACACGAGGGCTTAGAGAGGAGGCAAAATAGATCCGCTTCCAAATCAAAGCAAATCATGAGAGTATTAGAGGCAAGGAGGCCTACGACAAAGTCACCGAAAAACTGCTCATTATCAAAATAACACGGAGGTGGTGAAGTTGTGGCCGGCCAGAAAACAATTTCACATGAAAACATAAGTTAGTGGTGTGGATTCACATGTCAGTTGTGCAGAATCTAGTGTTGGCTCATCGTGCATCACTTTGTTTCAAACTTCAAACTGGTGTAGGCTCTGATTCGATTTGTAACAACCTCGAAACACAGCCTCGCCATGTCACACAAGACAATTCCTCACCACGAAGTGCTACCAAAATAGGTCAAATTGGGATCATAGGCATGAGGTTATGCGACCATTACAATATTCTATCGAATGGCACAATGGGGATGTTACGAGATCTTTGTTACACTGATATACTACATGTCAAGCTTAAGCAATGATTAACAAGTTAATTCTTTTAGCAAACTAAGATAATGGTGACAAAAACCCTCTAAACTAGCATCAGCAAAATGTGTATATATAAATAGCTAATATTAACATAACTTACAATTTACCCTTGAGAGCACAAAATCAAATAACTTACCACAAACCCGTCTAGATAATTTGGCCAGCTCTGCTGTAGCAAGTTTAGCCTTTTTGGCAGCAAGTTCTCTTCTTTCAACTGCACCTCTACCCCACTACCACAAATCCACAACAAGACTATTATGAATAAAATTCCAGGGTACCTTCCATTGAGTATTATGACTTTCAAAGATGATTATCTGCTTCTGTCATACATGTATAACAGCCTTTAGATATGAAGATCTTAGATTCATTGTTTCCTCACTTGGCTCACTCACCTAGCTTTTCAGGTGCCGCAAGGCAAGTACACTCAGTATTGCCTATCAAGGGCCTAACCTTAGATATTCGGCAGTTAAATAAAACAACTAAAATGTGCAAGTGTTTATTTTTCAAGCATCGGATAGGGAAAGCATCAGCTGTTATGACAATAAAGCATGTATTACACATAATAGTGTCTTCATTGAACCATTTTCGGAGTAGAAGCATCACAAATTTTTCCTTAAATCAAGACCTCTTTAACTAGCACCAACCATTGCCCAGGCAAGCGCCATTTATAGTGCTAAATGCCCCAATTAAATAGGTGGTTATGGTGCTTAACATTTTGACAGTGCCATTTTCAGATCCCGAAAACCAATCTCTTACTTCTTAACAAATATAAATCTATCATTTTTATAAAGAAAAAATACCTCTTGGTCTTCCCGTCGGCAGGCACATATGAATACATCCTCTATAAAAATTACAATGGGGTCCCAACCAAGCTTCTTCCATGGAATTTTGATGCTCAACTTCCCAACCCAACCTAAAGAAGCACTCCATGTCTAGATGCAGTTAGCAAGTAAAATCAGATAAAAAAAATGTATACATATATACAACAGCAATCAGACATTCTGCAAATAATTGCTGTACAATTAAAAAAGTATAATCAGATCATATATATATACCATTATCCTCAACTGCTTCCCTCAAAAGGAAATTGGTAGCATATATGTTAACAACATATTCTTCTCTTTCATGCGGGGGAGAGGGAAGTAGAGAGAAAGACAGAGAGAGGAAAAGGAAGAAAAAGTAGCATTGAAAAGGAAGAACAGAAAAAAGATAAGGGGTCTGGTGCACAAATAAAAAGAGAGGAACTATGAAATTAAAATGATGTGCAACTGCTTAACTAGGAAAGACACTGCCTTGCAGTAATTGGAACAAAGGTGTGAAATTGTGTGAGGCAATCAACTTAAGTGAAGGACTGCTCTACAACAAAAGGCAACCAGAATATTGATTAGGCTATCCAGAAAGGCATTGCTACCCTGGCACAAACTAACAAACACAATGAAATGCAACTTTGTAGAGTACAGCCATTCATAAAATAATAACACAAAAAAGTACAACAAAAACAAAAATAAAGAATAATTCAGCTTCATATTTTACAAATTTCTACATATCAATGACTCAAGAATAGTGTTCTTTAGATTTGTTGTGGAAACTTTTGCCCAGCAGCAACACATCACACAAACTCATTTTCATCCTTGACCACAAAACACTTGAGAAACAGAGTAAGATTGCCCAACAGTATATAAATTATGCGTGATATACAAGATTAACAATAACAATTCTTCAAGAAAAAAAGAAAGAGACATATTAGTATAGTAAGGAAGTAGTGCAGAACCTTGCTTCAGACCAAATGGCAACTGAAGGTAATCAAAAGCTTCGAGAATCAACTCTACATTTCTTAATAATACTTCCTCTGCAAGAGACAATACCAATAAAGTTCAGCCCTAAAAATGTATATGTAATTTGTTATTAGTGTTCTAGTATCATTTATAATGATAAGGGTTTTGGCCTTCTAAATGTTTGGGACATTTGTTGTTGTTTGCCTCCTTTTCAACAGCTTTAATAAAGTCTCTTTTATGATTAAAAAAAATTATTTGGAGAGAGATTCTTTCATAGTAAAATAAATATAAATATATATATTCAAAAAATGCCTTTGTGCATACTTTTATAAAATTTTCCAAACCCACCACCACTACCAACATTACCATTGCCTCAGACAATACTCTTGTTGCCACTACCATCACCCATACTTGCTCTTCCAGCCACTTCCAGAGACATGCCACCAATATCACCTAAAACCCCCTACCCTGAATGCAAGGTTTTGAACCATCGATCTCACCACAGAGGGCATGTGGCCCTAGTGCTCTACCATCATGCTAGCCCCATAGGGTACGTAAAGCATTTCAATGAATTTATTTTGGTGTATAAACATATGCTCCTTGTAGACAAATATAGGACCAATTTGGCATTTTTGTTGGAGAGAGATTCTTTCATAGTAAAATAAATATAAATATATATTCAAAAAAATGCCTTTGTGCATACTTTTATAAAATTTTCCAAACCCACCACCACTACCAACATTACCATTGCCTCAGACAATACTCTTGTTGCCACTACCATCACCCATACTTGCTCTTCCAGCCACTTCCAGAGACATGCCACCAATATCACCTAAAACCCCCTACCCTGAATGCAAGGTTTTGAACCATCGATCTCACCACAGAGGGCATGTGGCCCTAGTGCTCTACCATCATGCTAGCCCCATAGGGTACGTAAAGCATTTCAATGAATTTATTTTGGTGTATAAACATATGCTCCTTGTAGACAAATATAGGACCAATTTGGCATTGTTGTTGGGAGGCTGTTGGGAGGTTGCTTTTGGACAAATATATCAAAAGCTATTGTATAAATTTAAAAAAATGTGTTTATAAAATAAGTTTATGCTTTTTTGCCCAAAAGCAAAAGCAATTTAAAGGTTGCTTCTATAAGCTTCTTTTTCATGAAGCAGTTTGAAAATTTTAAAATATCAATTCAGCCCTTCCATATCTTAGCCACATCCTACATTTCTGGGCACAAGGACATTGGCACGGTGGAGCACATGGTAGGGGCGGCGGAGACGGTGATGGGGGCTAGCAAGGGGGGTGAGGGAGGGAGGATGGGGGCTGAGAGCAAAAGGAGGGCAGGAGGGGAGGGGGGGGAGGGAGATGGGAGATGGGAGCAAAGGGGAAGGAGGGAGTAGAGGGGGGGAGGGAGGAAGGATGGGGGCTGGGAGCATAAGGGGTGGTGAGGGGGGAGCAGAGGGGGGCAGTGCAGGTGGGGATGGGAGAGGAGGGTAATTTTTTAAAAAAAATTATAATAAAATAAAAAAATTATTTATGTTTTTTATATTTTCACGATACTTTTGTTTTAAATTTACTAAACACTTATCAACTGCTTTTAAAAATTAAATCATTTTTAAAATTATATTTTAACAAGCACTCACTTGCTTATTTTTAAAGCATCTTACTTTTTCAGCACAACTAAAAACAGTTTCTTCTAAAAGCACAACATTACCGAACTAAGCAATAAACGCCCTCTACTTTATACAATTCACCTCTACCACCGTAATGAAATGGGGCTTTAAGAGGATGCTTGGGTTTTTATTTTAATTTTTCATTAAGCATCAAGCTAAGTCTAATACAACAAGAGTGCTTGTGGGTATTTATTTTTATCAATCTATCGAACGGCTTATAAGCACGTTTCTGTTTCTAAGAAAACTTAAACAAAAAACCTCCTCGAACATCCTATATGTATGTATTAAGCAACTAAGCCACGACGACCCTCAGGCTCAGCTCCAATCTTGTTGACCCTTTGTGACCCTAATTCTTACTCAATCGAGTTCAATTCGGAAGGAAACACTTTTCGATGATGACAACAAAAGTATGGATGAAGGTGACAACAACGTACCGTTCCACACGGTGATTTTGAGATGCTGCTTTTTGATGTCCTTGACGTAGCGGCCTAGGTATCCGAGGAGCAGCTGGCGAACGAGACCTTCGAACATTTCGCTTCCGCTGCTTTGAACGAGGAAAGCGGCCTACGAAAAATCGAAGGAGAGAACAGGGAGTGTTGCGAATTGGAACACGAAAGGATCGATTGAACAAAAAAACGGCGAATGCAACTAAGCAGCAATGTTGTGCGAATCCTGTTAGGGTTTACGGCTCTAAAACCCTAGTCTTGATTCTCGCTCTTACTGTTCTTGTTCCGTGTTTGGCTGTTTGTCTGCAAAATGGTAGGAGTTCAAACATGCTGACTGCGTGTGCCAATAAGCAATCTCAATAAAATGAATCGCTTAAAAATTCAATATGGCGTCGTGAAGAAGATTAGTGGGATGCAATTCAAACATGCTGACGGGGGCGTCGCGCGCCCAGGGGGTGGCTGACGGGGGGGAGGGGGGCGACGCAGAGGGAGGTAGCTGACGGGGGGGATGGGGGCGACGCAGAGAGAGGGGGCTGTGGAGGGGGAGAGGATGCGTTGGAGATGGTGGGGTAGACATGGGAAGGTATTAGGCGCCGTGGCTGTTTTATTTTTAAAATATAATTATTTTTAAAAATTATGAATTGAGATGAATTTATATTATTTAAAAATTTATCAAATTTATTGTTTCAAAAATAATACACTCAATTAAATGGACCCTTATTGTTTGATGACATGGCATCTTTAGCTAAAGCAAAAGCAAAAGTTAAATTTAATTTTTTTTATTATTTTAGCTATGCATTTAACTACTATGTTTGAGAGAATTTTTAGCCAAATATACATTTGGCTTTTACTTTTGCTAATGAGTTGGAAATGCTCTTAAGGTTATAAATTAATGACCGAGTATCAAAGTGTTCATTATTATTTATTAATGATTTAAATATAAATTTTAAATTATGATATTCTGATTAATGATTACAAATATAATTATAAAATCATAAAAAACTAAAAAAATAATAGCATACAATAATTCAAAAAATTATAATTAATTAACTATTATACTATATTATATTTATTTAATATATTTAAACAATTATTATATATAGCTCGTGAAATTATTATACTACTAATAATAAATAAATAAATTTTTTACTAATAATATACAAATCTATGCTTATTAAATTATATTTAAAATAAAATATTTATATTTAATAGCAATACCTTTTCTATATATTAAGTGGTTTGTTAAATTTTTATTCATAAATAATTTTCATGAGTACGAATAATATTTATGAACTGTTCGTGAATACTTGTTCATGGATGTTTGCGAACATGCTTGCAAAAATAACAATAGTGTTCATGAACGGCACTATTTCTAAATGAACAAATACAAACGATCTTTTATTGAGGCAAACACTAGCTTGTTCATTAATATTTGGTTCATTTACAGCCCTAATGAATATTAAAATTTAATTGAACTCGTAATTTAAAAAAATAATCGCATTTTTAAACATAATTTCATCGAATTAAACATGACCGAATTGTTTTATTTTAATAATTATTATTAGTAGGTGTGCTTTATATATAATATAATGATTTCAGATTTTTTGTTGGCACCAGCAATCAAATCATTTTGGTCTTCTCCCTTTTTTTATGTTTAATGTTAATCTTATTCATCTTCTTAACATGTATATTAATTAGCTTACGTCTTAAATGGTCAAACAAACATAAATGATTTTCTTTTATATTATATGTAATCGGTATTATCATAATGATACGATGAATATATTTATTTTGAATTTTATTAATCACATTATTATTATTATACGTTCATATTAACATTCACATATCAAAGACAGTGTTATTTTTTAATAGACGGATAATGTGTTTCTTATAACAATAAAAGTCTAATGGTACTTCTAACAAAACTTTGTTTTTATATGTAGTAACGTATTTTGGTGGCACAGAAAACCTATTGCAATTTTTCCCTTAAATCACGCAAATTTAATGCAATGGTTGATATTAATATCAATTTTTCCATTTTACTAAATTATTGACTATTGATATTTTAAATATTTATGTGGTTGGTATTAATTAGTTTTCAAGTATAATAACATTTTACTTATTAGTCATTTGTTTTCTAACTTTATATTGTATATATCGGGTATTTGATTTATTTAATCTAATCCCTAGTAAGAACACGCATGATATGAAATTTAATATCAATATAATAATAATGAGGGTATTCACAAGTAATTTATCAAAAAATCACAATTATCTTATATATCACTAGTGGATTTTTAAATTGAGTGATCTGAGAAGAGATTATATTTTGAAATCAATTATTTTGAAAATTATTGTAAAAAGGAAGAGCTATATATCGCCTGTGTATTCTTATAAATATAAAACTATAGCTATTAACAAAATATAATTTCTTTCTAAGATAGATATCATTTGAAAAAAAAAATAAAAAAAGATTTTTATTTTGTAAAAAAAATTAATTTTAATTTAAAAGGTAGTTAGTACACTTTGTATAAATAAAATAATATTTTATTTTAAATAATAATTTAAATAACATGGTTATTTTTAAAATTGACTGTTTTTTTAATATAAACTCATTTTAACGGGACAGAATTTGTTAGCGTAGGTCTATTAAAAAATACCGAATGGGTCGGACAAGACCCGAGCATGTCATCGGCGTTACTTATGCAGGGTACGAGGGGGATATTACTGCTTTGCTCCAAGCCATTGAGGCCCACCACGTACAGCGCTGCTCCACTGTTGGTCGGGCTGCGAAGCCATCCCTCAAAGGCCGGTCTGGGTCTCGGAAGCTGAAACGTCTTGTCTCCACGGTGAATTATGATGGCAAAGGTTCTTTTCCTAGGGATATTTTGGTTGTTCCATGAATTGTAAGCTCCTCTCATGGAATGTGCGGGGTTTGCATGATCAGGATAAGCGTTGTGTATACGGAACTTGTTGGTGGAGTGGCGTGCTGATCTGATTTGTTTTCAGGAGACCAAGATGGAGGATTTCTTGGTCTCTGACATTCGCAGCCTTTGGCGGTGTCCTTTTGCAGATTGGGTGTCTTTGCCCTCGGTTGGAGCTTTTGGTGGTGTTTTGGTCATGTGGGATACTCGGGTGCTGGAGAAGCTAGAGGTGGCTGTTGGAGATTTTTCAGTTTCTTGTCGCTTTCGGAATGTTGGGGATCAACTTGAGTGGATATTCTCGGGGATTTATGGCCCTCATACCGTGCGAGATCGGTGTTTGATGTGGGACGAGCTCACAGGCATTCATTGTTGTTGGGCTGTGCCGTGGTGTCTTGGCGGGGATTTTAATGTGGTGCGGTTCCCTTCTGAGCGGGTGGGCTCTCCACATATCTCTGCTTCGATGTCTGGTTTTTCGGACTTCATTGCTTTGAATGGGTTGGTGGATCCTCCTTTGTCTGGGGGGCACGTTTGTAACACCCCCAAATTTGAAACCTCCAACCCGGGTGCGTTAGCGGAAATTAAATATACAAATTTTATATCAATTTCAAACTATTACTTAATTAATCAAACAAACCATTCATTATTACAAATTTCAATCCAAGATCTTTAAGGTTTAGGGGTTTAGAGACTAAGTGTCCATAACCCATTATTACATAACAAAGCACACGAGCAAACAACTTAATAAATCTTTAAAATTTCACACAACTTTATTTCCAAGCACTTCTCGACTCCTTATCCTAGTTTCTCCATCCCTTAATTTCCTGGGGTTGGAAAAGAAATCATAAAAAAGGGTGAGCTCAAATAGCCCAGTAAGGGTAAAATAAGCGGATAAGGAAAATCATGAAGATATCGAACATAGGAAATACCATATAACATTTGCATACATGATCAACATTTCACAAGAAAATCATAACATGGAAGATTATGTTTAGAAATCGTATCATAACATCATGACCTAGGTTAACCACCCGAATACCGTATCATAACATAACGTAACATATTATCACTTGATTGACACTCTCCAAGTGATGTTCTTTACCCAATGCATTGGAGGTCTTTCTGGAACCACCCATTATAAACTTACTTTGTCCAAACATAAGAGGTTATAATAACTTTAACATACATAAGATAGGCATATTATAGAATTCATTTAAAACATTCAAGGTTAACAAGGATAACCCCGAATATCAAAATGGTTATCTACCCCAATCAATAGCATAGATTACCAAGAGAGATTAAAAAGAGACTAATCTAATCTTCTCAACAATAAAATGGAATAAGAAACATAAAACTCTTACAATAATAATTCCAAATAAAACAAGATAAAGAGGAAGAGAAAAGTAAGAATAAAGAAAAGAAAAACCCTTACTATCCGCTGTCGTTCTCCGGTTCTAAACCTTAAAAAAAATATCAAAACACTAAATTAGCATTAATGCTTGAAAAGTTCAATATCACACATATCTCCTTTATATATATATATATATATATATATATCATACTTTAACTTATATCTTTTAATAGGCATACCGTGCTTGTGGGGTTGAATATTAATTTGGGTTCCCACTTTTATTGTCGTTCCATATCCTATTTCGATCCCATGCATCATAAGCCTTGAGTTGTGCACTAACTAGGTTATATGCCTTGAGAGTTTTTTGAATAAGATTTACTTCTTGTATTGGGTGAACGGAAAAGACGTGCGATAAAGCTTATTTTTCCTACGTGTCTTCCACCTTAACCATGAGGGGATATTAGACACGGGTCTAAAGGGAAGATCAGGAGGAGATAAGGATGGGGATAGCTGTGAGGTTAAGCATTAACAATTGGGGTTGCAGAAGGAAGGGCGATTGCCAGGAGAATTCATTTTGGAAGTCGTTCCTTACGATCTTCCGTATCTAGAACCTTTTGTAGAACTTCGACGCTTGGTAAGTACCAAAAGCAAAAGAGGATTTGAGTAGAGTATTTGGGGTGTTAAGAGGGCTTAAGGGAGTGTTTTGAGAGGGAATTTCGTGGTGTGGCTTGAGGGATTTGTGTATTAAGAGGAGAGGCAAGACACTCCTTATATAGGCAAGGATGGTAGGTGTAATAGTGTGAAAAATAGTGTACGAATTTGACTTTGGCATTAAATTAAATTATTTAAAATATATATAATACTTTTCTTCATATTATCTCTTATTAAAAAAGTGGTTATCTCCTCCTACCATTAAAAAAATGTTTTAAGACTTTTAAACCTAGAAGGTTCCTTTGGAGAAAAAGTCCACATTGGTGTACTCCCTACTAATTCAATTATAACATTTTTAATTTTATAGTTTTTGACAAACGGCCAATTGTATTGCATTACTGACTTAAATATCTACAAATGGGTATCAATTTTATAATTTTCACATGTGTATAACAAAAGTTATTGAATTTTAAAGTCATACTAAAATGTTTACCCGTTCACACTGAACCTATGTGTAGTATTTTAACTTCTGGAATTGATTGGCTTCATATTAAATTCTGAAATTTTTACACGTTTTAGCTAAGTGATAAAGGAACAAATGGGCTTTGGTTTCATGTCAATTGGATCTGTATAACTCAAGTTATGAATTTTTGAATGGGACCTCCAGAATCTGCCTTATTCAAATTTTTGGGTCTTACCTATGTTTCATACTTTTGGTAAAGTTAAGGCTTGTAATACTTACTTACCCATAGTAATTTGGTTTAAGAAACTAAATGACATAATATATAGCATCTAAACGTTTTATGACATATAAGAATTTTTTTTTTTATATAACATATTTAATATTTACGTTAAAATAATATAATTGCATAATCAATAAACAATAAAGTAAGATAACATTATAGCATAAAATATTATAATCCTAAACATAAACATTAATATCATATTCTATGGCCTTCGTAAAATTTCTTGAATTATATTAGCGTATGTCGTAGGACGTGTTGTGCTTCGGCGGTAGAGCTACACAACCCTTCGGCTAACATTGTCGTGGTTGTGCACGAATAACCTCAAACTTCTCCCTGTGTCTCGTCGCATTATATTGCGGCCATTGGACACGAGCATTTAGCTCATCTATAGCAAAGCATAGCTTTGTAACTTCAAGTCGTATTGCTCGCCGATCTTCATCTCGTACACTATTCTCGGATGGCGGTACTTGAGAACTTGATGCCATAACTCTTATTATTATTCTTCTTATTTCTATACTCTCTTATAAATAAAATCTCATGCTCATACCTATTTATGGAAGTCCAAACGGATACTATTCATAACGGCTAGTTACTATTTTAACGACTACTTATTAGTCACATGCTATTTGAATGACCATATTGGATGCTTATTTTTATCGTGATAATATCCAAAATATCCTTTCTAACTATTGTTAACAATAACATTATTATTATTTTATTATTATTACTCTTTAAGGAAGAACTTAAATAGCTAAAAATTTTGCGGGTCTTACAACGTTTACGTGGTCCAACAATAGGGTTTCTGCCTCTTTCTCTCGACTTGATCGTTTTTTGTTTACTGCTGAGTGGGCTGGGTGGTTTGCTTCTATTTTTCAGCGGCGGCTGTGTCGCCTCCATTCTGATCATTTTCCTATGGCCTTGGATTGTGGTCCTGTTTGTCGCTCCCGGCGGCCTTTTCGGTTTGAGTTGATGTGGTTTTTGGCTGATGGTTTTGTTGATCGGGCTCGGGAATGGTGGGAGTCCTACCGTGTGGAGGGGGTTCCTAGCTTTGTGTTTGCTGCCAAGTTGAGGCTCTTGAAGGGGGATTTGCGTTGGTGGAATGCCGATGTCTTTGGGCACGTTCTCTCACGCAAGCACTCATGCATGGCGGCGCTAGAGGCTATTGATCGGGCTGCTGCATTACGTCCTTTGTCCGAGGAGGAGGCGGGGCAGCGTGTAGCCATGACTACCCAGCTTGAGAAGCTTCTTGTGCAGGAGGAGATCTCTTGGCGTCAAAGGTCTCGTGCTTTGTGGTTGAAGGAGGGGGATAAGAATTCTCATTTCTTTCATTGTTTGGCGAATTCCCATCGGCGCCAAAACTTCATCGGGGTTATGCATTTGGATGATGGTTTGTCTTCTGATCAGGGGGTTATTCGGGAGCATATTGTTCATTTTTATGAGGGCCTTTTTTGGGAGGATGGGGTCCGTCGGCCTCTTCTTGATGAGCTTCCTTTTGATGCTCTTTCTCGTGAGGATACGTCGTGGCTGGACCGGCCTTTTCGGAGGAGGAGATTGAGCAGGCTGTTCGCAGTTGCAATAGGGACAAGGCCTCTGGTCCCGATGGCTTTTCTCTCACTTTTTATCAGCGTTGTTGGAGTGTGGTGCGCTCGGATGTCTTGGCGGTTTGTGCTGAATTTTATGAGCATCACTCTTTTGAGCGCAGTCTCAATCCCACTTTTCTTGCTCTTATCCCCAAGAAGCATGGGGCTACGGCTATTCGGGACTTTCGACCGATCAGCTTAGTGGGTGGTATGTATAAAATCATTGCTAAGCTTCTGGCTCGTCGGTTGTAGGGGGTGCTCGGGAAAATCATCTCCCCGTCTCAGAGTGCTTTCGTCCATGGTAGACAGATCCTGGATTCCGTCCTTATTGCTAATGAGTGCCTGGACAACCGATTGAAGGACTCTCTCCCTGGCTTGTTATGCAAGTTGGATTTGGAGAAGGCCTATGATCATATTCATTGGGGTTTTCTCCTTTATCTTTTACGGCGGTGTGGCTTTTCTCCTCGGTGGCAACATTGGATTTCTTTTTGTATCTCTACTGTCCGCTTTTTGGTATTGGTGAATGGCAGCCCCTGTGGTTTCTTTTCGAGTTCTCGCGGCCTTCGTTAGGGGGATCCTTTGTCCCCACTGCTTTTCCTTCTCGTTATGGAGGCTTTTAGCCATTT
Organism: Taxillus chinensis; assembly: GCA_023512835.1. NCBI lineage: Eukaryota > Viridiplantae > Streptophyta > Magnoliopsida > Santalales > Loranthaceae > Taxillus > Taxillus chinensis. The sequence continues at coordinate 12,000,741 of CM042084.1, read as the reverse complement.
GGTTGCTTCTGCTTCTGCTCTTGGGTTGCTCTCAGGGTTTTCTGTGGGATCTAGTGGTGGCAGGCGTTTGGTGATCTCTCATTTGCTCTTTGCGGATGATACTCTGCTTTTTTGTGAGCCTGACCCTGAGCATCTTTTCCATTTACGTGCCCTCCTTGTTTGGTTTGAGGCTCTTTCGGGGTTACACATCAATTTAGGCAAGTCCGAGTTAGTGCCTGTTGGGGTGGTGCCTCATTTGAGGGAACTTGCGGCTATTCTTGGGTGCACTACTTCTCAGCTGCCTCTTACTTATTTGGGCCTGCCTTTGGGGGCTGCTTTCCAGTGTTCCTCTATTTGGCATCCGCTTATTGAGAAGATGGAACGTCAGCTAGCGGGGTGGAAGCGGATTTATCTTTCCAAGGGTGGTCGGCTTACTTTGATCAAGAGCACACTCTCCGGTTTGCCTACCTATTTTTTATCTCTTTTCTCTATTCCTGCTGCGGTGGCCTCCCAGATTGAGCAGATCCAACGGAATTTTCTATGGGGTTCTACAGTGGCGGTGGCCCGCCCTCATTTGGTTCGGTGGGCATCTGTTTGTCGGCCCCTTGCTCAGGGTGGTCTCGCTATCAAGTGGATCTGTCGCTTTAACACGGCTCTTCTTGGTAAGTGGCTTTGGCGGTTCGGGCTGCCTTGTGGAGGCAAGTGATTGCGGTGAAATTTGGTGCCCTGGAGGGGGGTTGGATGTCTCGGGTCCCGCGTGGTCCTCATGGGGTGGGATGTTGGAAGGCTATCCGTTCGCATTGGGATTCCTTCTCTCAGTTGGTTGCTTTTGTTGTGGGGGATGGCTCCTCTATTCGGTTTTGGGATGATATTTGGTGTGGTCAGGTACCTTTGTGAGGGGCCTACCTGGAGTTGTACCGTCTTGCTTGTCGCAGGGATGGCTGTGTGGCTGATTTTCTACAGGCTCGAGGGGATTCCTTGCATTGGGAGGTGTCTTTTTTGCGTCCGGCCCAGGATTGGGAGTTGGAATCTTTTTCCTCCTTCTTTGCTCTTTTGTATTCCAGTCGCCCCTCCCGGACCGCGCTGGACCGGTTGTGTTGGCGGCATGCTCCGACGGTTGGCTTTAGTGTACGGTCCTTCTATTCTCTTCTCACCCCGGACGCCCCTCCTTGCTTTCCGTGGAGGTTGGTCTGGAAGGTTCCGGTCCCTCCTTGGGTGAGTTTCTTTGTTTGGTCTGCAGTGCTTGGGAGGATCCTTACGGCAGACAACTTGCGCCGTCGTGGTATGATGGTGGTTAGCCGTTGTTTCTTGTGTCAGGTGGCCGCTGAGTCTATTGATCACATTTTTCTTCATTGCCCGTTTACCCGGGAGCTTTGGGACATGTTTCTTGGTTTGTTTGGGCTGCTTTGGGAGATGCCTCGCGGTGTGGTTGATTTGTTTTCTTGTTTGGGCTGGTTGTGTGGGTCGCCGGGGCGCCACTTTGGCGTGTTATTCCTCATTGTATATTGTGGTGTCTTTGGCGCGAGCGGAATGCTAGGCTGTTTGATAATCGTGTGCTTTGCGTGGTGGAACTTAAAGCCTGTGTCTTGCGTTCTCTTCTTGAGTGGCTCTCTACCTCGGGTTTATGTTTTTCTTGTATTGTGAATATTATTGATGAGTGTTCCTTTTGAGCTGGATGTTGCTAGTTTGTTTTTTTTTATTCTCTTGTTATTTTTTTCTTAGTGCACTTCTTGTGTACTTTATTTTTAATAAAAATTTTTATTACCTAAAAAAAAAAGACTTGAGGATGTATCAGGTAGGGGTGGATTAAAATTGACATGCCTAGTCCCTAGAACGAGTATCCGCCGAAACAAGCAACCATTTTAATTTCATTATTTACTATACTATAAAATAATAATTTTAATATATATTTAATGAGTGGATTTTTTTCATGAAATTTCTTGAGCAGGAAGGCACGACCGTACGAGAGTCGCAAAGAGACTGAGGGACGTACAGGCCTCCGGTCTGTGGGTAACAATAACAAACATCGCCTGTTGGTTCCTTCAACCTTCATCGACATTGGATACCTACGACCTTCGGAATCGAATCCGACAATGGCGGTACGTAGCAGCTTCGGTTATCACCTTTCTCTCCTGTAATTATGTTACCAAATCGTTCACCGTCTTGATTACTTTCTTCTTCGACCTCTATGCAGCCGTATGAGCCAACCAGAGCCTACCCCACCCTCGTAGGGGCCGAGGATTCTCAAAGAACCTTGTAATTCACTCAATAATCTCTCTAATCTTAACCTTCGCGAAGTATTTTTAGTATATGTTCGTTGATTTGGTTATCTGTGCGCACGGCCTAGGTTTCCCAGGGAGAAGCCTAGGGGAAGTTACTGTACGCTCATCGTTTGTAGGGTTTAGTATTAATTTCACGTTTTATGTAATTATTAAATAATTTTATGAACAGGTCTCCATATGTTACTGGATCTTCTGTCATAGCTATTAAGTATAAGGATGGAATTTTGATGGCTGCGGACATGGGAGGTCAGAAATTTATAATAATAATAACTATTATGTTTTTATTTTTCTACTGAGAATGTTATTTATTACGCAGTAGATTTTGTATGTGTTTAGGAACACGGGCACGTTATTTTTCTGCTTTTACGACACCATTTTTTTTTCTTGTGGGGAGTTGGGGGGGGGGGGGGGGGGGGGGTGCAAGACTCTTTGGGATCTAGTTACAAAATTCTTCTGAAATTATATCTTGCTCAAGTTTTTTTTTTCTTTTTAAATGACTAAAAAAGATAACTCCCTGCTCTAGTTGTTTTGATCATGTACACTTGAATGATTTAAAATTTGTTCATTTATTTGCACCATATGAATGTTAGGTTCATATGGTTCTACTTTGAGATACAAGAGTTTGGAGCGAGTGAAACCTATTGGAAAACATTCCCTTCTAGGCGCCAGTGGAGAAATTAGTGACTTCCAAGAGATATTACGCTATCTCAACGAGCTTATGTAAGTTTTATAACAAATTTTAATGACAATCCATTTACATTTTCATATTTATGCGAATTGAATTTAACAAAATACATGCTATTGTATATTACTTGCATTTCCTGTTTGAAAATATGCAATAAATGCTATTTCTTAAAAATGATTAATTTCATAACCTCAGTGCTTGTTGTTCGTTATATTTTTAGAGCACTCACAGTAGAATATTCAAATATTTCATCAAATTTGCTTACGTGGAGTAATATAGGCCATAAATTTAACTCAAAATATGTTTTTTATCTAATTTTTTTTATTAAATATTAAACTTTGAGGCACCGGCTAATTAAATTTGAATAGTCGGTGCCTCGAAGTTTGGTATTTAATAAAGTTTTTAGTTAAGATACATATTTCGAATCAAATTTATGGTCAATATTATTCTATATAGGTAAATTTATTAAAATATTTAGCTATTTCATTGTGAGAGCTCTTAGAGGCTAAAATTTTAAATGAATTATATTTAAAGATTGTGCTGTTTGCCTTTTTGTTGACTAAGCTATTTGTTGTTCATTTACTATTTTTGAAGCCGTACGTAATGCATCTTAAAGTTGTTTGTGTTTTCATGTTGTAATATCTTTTTAGACAATTTCCTTTTTATTTTATATTTTAGTTATTTTTGTATAATATCTCTCTGGTCATTTTAATCTGCTTTACTAAACTTCTAAATATATTGCTTAAGTTTTTTACTATGAGACATGCTCGAAAGTTAGACACTTAGAAATGAAATTAACAGAAGATTTCATGGCCGACATTCAGTGTCATTGAATGTCTTATGTCATATGATATTGTCTTGTTTTTTTTGTTTAATAATTGTTTTTTGTTACTGTTTTATGGCAGCTTATCTGATAACATGTGGGATGACGGTAATTCTCTTGGCCCAAAAGAAATTCACAGTTATCTCTCTCGTGTGATGTACAATAGGCGTAACAAGTTCAACCCATTATGGAACTCACTGGTTCTTGGAGGGGTAAAAAATGGACAGAAGTATCTTGGGATGGTAATCTTCATTTCTAGTTTTCCTCTTATTTTCTGGTGCATATTATGATGCTATGAAATTTTATATAGATGAGTAATTGTTGATAATTGTGAGGCCCATTCAGGTTAGCATGATTGGTGTGCATTTTGAGGACAATCACGTTGCAACTGGGTTTGGAAATCACCTTGCGCGCCCCATTCTACGAGATGAATGGAAGGAAGACCTAACATTTGAAGAGGGTGTTAAGTTACTGGAAAAATGCATGCGTGTGCTTTTGTATCGGGATAGGTCAGCTGTGAATAAGCATCAGGTTTGTTTCTTCTTTAAAATTTACTCACTGGTTGCATCCTCGTACCCTCCAAAAAAAAATATGTAGTTAGTTTATCTAACTTCTCTAAATATTAGTTCAATGGGTGCCTGCATGCATATGGTATTTGAAACGCTTGAGCAAACTGGTGTTCATATTGATTCACGGTTTCCCTTTCAACTGCTGCATCTAACACCTTTCTACATTGAACTGCATATTTGCTTGACTGCATGAGGTATTCTGCTTTGGCTTAGCATTTTTGGCCTATTATTTTCATGTTGTCTGCGGGTTGATCTAGCTTATTACCATTGCAACAAATAAGGTTGATCTAGCTTTGAAATTAGATAAAAATGTTGCCAGCAGCTTATCGTTGGATGTGACATACCTGTTCTGATGATGTGAATCAGATTGCACCATTAAATCACAACCCTTTCAAAATATGCAGATTGCAAAAATCACGGAAGAGGGTGCATGGGTTTCTGAGCCCTATTCGTTGAAGACCTTCTGGGGATTTTCAGCTTTCCGGGATCCATCAGCCGGTGTGGAGGGGTCGTGGTAGTGTTACATGGGTGTGGCTTTTGAGTTATTGATTTAGGCACACTTCATCAGCACGTAGAAATGGATAACTGTCCCTGCAGTGTCTTCTCTGGCTTTGACTTTATGTGGCTGATGTGCTTTTTTCTGGTTTCCATCAATATGAAGAAATGTCAGTCTGTATGATATATTGGTCCAAGATTTTTTTCGGATTGTTAAGGTCAATGTTTATCTATTTTTCGATGGAAAATCAGCAACAAAGGAGCGCTGCTCCGACTTTTGTTTTCCTTTGTCCATTTGCATTGCTAACCGTGAGAGTTGGGTGGTCTATTGTTTGCTTGGATCTCAACAAACTTTAGTCCAAATTTAGTCATAAATTTTACTTTTTTTAAATTTAGCTTGTGAATGTTTAGGGCATATTTGGTTGTCTGTTTTTTTTTCTTTCAAAATGTGATATGTAGTTTTGGATATAAAAATTAAAAATTAAAAATAGTAAAATATTATTTTCATTCTAAGTTTTTGATGTGGAAATAATCTTTTGTTATTTTTAATTAAATTATTATTATTTTAATATATTATAAAATGAATTCTAATTTCGATCATTATATAATTTTAACATAATTATGCCTTGTGGAGGTGTTGCTCATAACTTAAGTCGTTTGCTCGGTATTGTGCTGTGGAGGTGTTGCTCAAAACTCCTGTACAATCTCTTTGTCTCTTTAATCTATCTATATGATCTCTCTCATTGGAGTCTCACACTTTATAAACTCCTCTCCGTTTTATATCAATCTTAGATCATCATTTTTAGCATCAATGTTTTAGGTGATAAACCCATGCTTCCGAATCTCCCAGTGATAGGTCTTATTGATTGGCATTGCTATGTTTTGAGGTGTTTTAATTTTTGGTGCGTTTTTGTGGATCTGAATTTGTGTTTTCAATGCATGCCTTTAGTAGTATTGTTGCATTTCTTGATTGGCTGGCTTCATATCTTATACTGGTGGATATAATTGTAATTGATTTGATTTGTTTTCGAATTTGTTGTAGAATTATCTATTGTGTTTTATTTTTTTTGTTATTCTAGTTACAATTAATTCAGATCTAGTGTGCTTGTAGCGTAACAATTATATCCATTACAGTAGCATGCCACGCCACAATGTTAATTGATATACATACCATGCCCAACTGTCAGACTACGTTTTATTTTTTGTGTTATTATAATTAATTGTAATGGTTCAAGCACATTTGTTTGTTCGAATTTGTTGTAGCGTGCTCGTATGCAGATCCAGCATGCTTGTCCCGGTCAAGATACACTAGGTTTGCAGCTCTCGGCTGAAGGCCTGATTGTACAAAAGTCTCAAACTTGACACAAATGAGAACCAAGCTAAGATGGCCACGTTTTTTTTTATGTAATGAATTAGTTTTTTTTTCTTTTATTAGCATTCTTATTATTTTTCTAGTAATTTTTTAACAATGGTAACTATATAAAAAGTGTTTTTTTTTTTTTTACAAATTTTACTATCCTGAAAATATTCTGCCAAATATATTACTACCCCCGCATATATACTACATTCCAACAATTCTGGCTAATACGCTGATACAGGGCAAAGGTGCACTGCATGACCAAATACATACACTGCATGACCAAATACAGGGCAAAGGTGCATTGCAGAATAATTTATTAATTCATTTCTTTCTGTACGTATCAGTCAATTATTGTTCTTCCAATAATCAACTGATGGAAAAGAAACGTGAAAACAAAAACCAGCAACCTTGTCAGGTTATGCAGAATAAATTTCAACTATGGAAAATGGGATATGCTGCCTTTGCTTCCCCCAGGACGCCTGCATGCTAAGCTGAACGTGTTGCCTTTACTTTATATATGATTTCAGTGGAGCATGCTTCAATTTGAAGAGGCCTCGACACTCGCATAACGCCCACCCACTTTGGCTTCCACCTCTGACGATGGCCTTCTTAGCGATGCTGTTGTCAATTTTGACGAATCAAAGGAATCGGCGGAATTGCAGGCAGGGAACGAATTTTGAATTGTTGACTGAATTGGTGGAAAATGGAAAATGAGATGGGTCTCGTTAAGTAATCACATCCACCTCCTGCGCGTCCTTGGAGAAAGATAAGACACAGTGCTTCATATTCCAATTTCAATGTTCCATCTTCTGGCCTCGAAGATGCCTGCTTAATTAATTTATTCAGTGAGGAATGATTGATATGCCTCTTATATATGTAGTTTTCCCCTACAATAGGATTAAGTCATGAAGCAAGCACCTGATCACCTTGCACTTTAGGCTCTAGGATCCCTTTGCGCCATTGGCTGTACCTCACATAACTATGATGCATATAATGCAATGTATATCTGTGCCTTTTATCTGTGCTCCACTTATATCCATTCATGGCTCTGCGGCTCTGCCCTGTTCACGAAGAATGGTTCCTGTGATCAATAACTGAAGTGAAGATGATAACAATTAAAACTTACGGAAAAGAATAAATTAAACAAACACAGAGACCAATATAAAAAGGGAAGATGTAAGGACCAACAAGGTAGTTATAATTTGAATAAATGTTTGCGTAACTAACTCGCAGTATCGTTATAAAATCATGATCAATTAAACAGTATTGTTATCACGCCATCACGTTTACTTTATCTAAATCCGATTGGACTTTAACAACATTGAAGTAATGCATTTTGACAAATATTTTTATTGAGTAATTTCACTTTTTAACTTATTTGTTTGAAATTCACATTTTAAATTTTGCATTAACCAAATAAACTTTCTTTAATTAAGTAAAATTTGCACTCATTTTGTGGCTGGTTTTATGGCATTCCTGAGACCGTCTTGTGTATATGGTCCGACCTTGATGGCAACCAGGGGAAATCGAGAATATTTTTAAAATATCTTCAAATGAAAAATACATATTATTCCTAAATCTACAGTTTCAGCCACCATAATTTTACATTAATCAATCATTTTAATTATTAAATTAATAATACACTAATAATATTATTTTATTAAAATAAAATTTACTACCGACACCTTCGACCGACCAGATCTAACCTCCCTGCAACGGCGGATACCACCAACCATGAATGTGGTCAACATCAATGAAGAACCGTGTTAAAAAAGAGGATGCTAAGTATAATCGGATTGAATAATTTTTGAGTATTGTTTGATGATATAACAACTTACTAATTCGTCGAAGAAAAGATAAAAAAAAAATTGTAACCGTCGAATTCCTCACAGAAATACTGTAAATTAGTTATATAAATATTTATTTATTAAAAAAATATAATAGCCCACGTAGATTAAAAAAAATTAGTGCCCAGCGCTACATTTATGGTTGATCAAAGCTCTATTTTTTTTTACTCTTTATACTTCTTGAATTGTAGCTTGCCGAATTTGCAAGTTTCAATAGGAATCTTCACACCGACGTATGATGCCATCAACGAAGCGGTAAACAATTTCAGTGATTTCGAGCTCCTTCTCATGTTTTCATGGACGGACTTGTTGGTGGTCGGCATGGGAACATGGCTGTGGACGTTTTGGGATGAGCCTGGCATAACAGAGAGAGGGTATAGAGAGACGTGACGTTACAAGATGAATACTTTTGATGATGCTACGTTCTTCAAATTTAACGATCATACACAAATTATCGTAGGTCAAAAGTTACCTATTTTAATGTTTGATAAACTTTTAAGACACAAGTTTCAAGTACAAACCATACAATTCTTGTCGTCTAAACATATTAAAACTAATTGCTGGATGTAGTACATCCAAATTACATTGTTTATGTATATAATACGTCATACACTATTTTGATATGTAGTGTTTTTTTTTAAATACAAAATCATGTAAAAATTATGTAGGTTTGCTTTGTTTTCAATTCTTTATATCGGGGATCCGAACCCTAATGGAAGATCAAAATAACATTATTTTTATAAAAAAAAATATTACTAAGATATACGATATGTGAGACACTTATAATATATTTATTGAATTGACTAATTATAATTTTAGTTTATAATCGGCATGAAGTTTTATTCACAATACAATTATAC